>JAEANM010006052.1:0-18956 GCA_017656035.1 Myanophis thanlyinensis
CTGTGGGAACGCACAGGTCGGTTGGAGGCTGATGGTGGCAACAGGCGGTCCTGTAAATAACCCGGTCCCAAGCCATGGAGCGCTTTAAAGGTGAAAACCAGAACCTTGAATCGCACCCGGAAGGCTTTGCATGGACAGCACTTGAAGAATATTAAAGGAAAATGTGATAACAACTTGACATGGGCATGGCTAAAGATGGGAACCATTAAGAAAGAAATAGAAGGTTTAATACTCACTGCTCAAGAACAAGCACTCAAGAACAAGCACTACAAACTAATGTCATGAAAACGAAGATATAAAAAATCACCGACAATCCAAACTGTTGACTTTGTAATGACAAAGTTAAACTGTTTTATATTTAATATGTGACCACAGCAAAATTGTGCAAACTGATTAAAAACTAGACATGACCGAATTGCTAAACTAATCCACTGGACATTATGAAAAAAATATGACTTACTGTACCTGTATCCAAAAAGTCATGGGAACACAAAATGGAAAAAGTTGTCGAAAATGAGAAGGTGAAGATCTTGTGGGATTTTTGAATGCAGACATATCATCATTTAGAACACAACATGCCAGATACCACAATCATCAAAAACCGAAGCATACAATTTATTGATATCGCTATATCAGGAGACACCAGAGTCAAAGAAAAAGAACAGAAAAAAAAATCACAAAATATCACGACCCGGCCATCAAAACTACCCGATTATGGATGAAACATGTAACAATGATACCCATTGTCATCGGGGCACTTGGCACCATGTCCAAGAATTTTACACAGTACATCAAGAAATTGTAGTTTCCTGCAATAACACCAGCAGAACTGCAAAAAACTGTGCTACTTGGAACAACATACATTTTGAGAAGATACTTGGTCAATACCTAAAATGCTGGCAGCAACCCGTATCAACCATCAGTGCCTGTCAATAATATTTGTGATACATTTTTAAATGTTCAGTTGACTGAGTTTCATGTTTAATGAATTAATAATAATAATAATGTAATAGTGAAAAAAGATTATTCACTAACTTGTGAAGCAAGAGAAAGAGAGGTGAGATCTTCTGATGGTGTTGGCTTATTTCATAATCAAACTGAAAGAAAAAATAGAAAAAAAAGTTTTGTGTAGCATTTTTTCAATATGAAGGATATCAATGTAATAAATAGAGGTAGTCCTTGAATTCTAACCCTTCATATCACAAATATTCAAAATTGCATCCCTGAAAAAAAGGACTTATAGCCTGTCCTCACACTTATGACCATTGTGTTGAGGCACAGTCATGTGATCACCATTTTTGACCATCCCCAAGCAAAGTCAATGGAGAAGCCAGCAGGAAAAGTTGAAAATCATGGTTATGTGAATCTCATTTAATGACTGTACCACTTAAAAATGATTTTTCTGGTTTCAACTGTGGTCATATATCAAGGCCTACCTATATGTGGAATGCTCTCCAGCCATCAGCACAACAGTATTCATAGAGAAGACTGGTTGGTATTAACTCATTTTTCTCTCTCAGCATTTCCTCAGAAGTCAATGTTACTCATCTCTATAAAAACTATCCCTAGAGAAATAAGTGTATAGAGGATTGTAGTCTTTGTTAAGAAACCTGATATGAAAGCTGTTGAATCTAAGTACTAATAGAAAACTGTCTGTTTCCAGAATGCTGCGAGTATCACGGCTAGAGTGTTTGCAGGCCATACAATTTATTTCATTAGTGCCAAAGTGGAGGTTGAACATAAGAGATTTGCAATATGAAATGAGACAGAGCCTAATGGGAAAGGGAGAGAAAGCAAGGCAGTAGACATATATTGGAATGAAAATAATGGTAGACCAAATTTTACCTGGCAGTTGTTTCAGGAAAAAAAGCCACAGTGGCATAATTAGAAGCTCTAAATAGGCATGGTCATTTTTTAAAAAGTATATTCTGTTTTATTGTTAAATATAATTTTTCCCACCCATCCTCCTCAGAGCATTCTTGTTATATAGTTAATTACATGCATCTTTTCAATTTTACGAATAGTATAAAACTAAATTCCAGGTGGGAAAGCATATTAATAAAAGTGTATAGCTGTTGGATAGATGAAAATGCATGTTAAATTTCTCTTGGTCCAGGTAGGCTGAATAAAATCTGATTCCCAGCAAATCTTGTTGACAGGTTAGATAAAAAGTGCTGCTGTTCTTCCCTAGTTTTGATGATATATACAGACAATCATGGGATTACAAAACACAGTTTTCCTTAAATATGTTCTTATGTAAAGAATTAAGATGAACATGGAACATGGAATTAGATGAAGACCATTGGCAAAATCATTTTTGTCTAAACAGAAAGAAAGCTGTCATATAAAGTTTATTGAATGAAGCTTTGTTGCTAGATTAATTGAGGTTGGAATTTAGGTTTTAAACTTGAAATTACCATAGAGGCAGTGGTGGGCTGCTGCCGGTTAGGATCGGTTCTACCAAACCGCTACTTCTGACCACCAGCTGGCCCCACCCAACCACCACCGCCCTATCCTGTCCTATATCTCTTTATTATGGCTGAGCTGATTTACACAACACAGCTGATTTCCGCATTTCTGCACTTCCGTGCCATTCTACTCATCAGGGCTGCTTGATAAGGTAAGAAGCTTATCTTAAAATTGCTATATTTTGGAAGCCGCACAGAAACGTGCACTCATTGGACCAGTTGTTAAATTATGTGCAGCCCACCACTGTAGAGGGCTTCTGATAGAAAGAGGGCCCTTTCACCCTTTTCTGGGCACTGATAGCTAGAAATAACATCTATTTTCAAATTTACATTGAAAAAAAGATCTTGGTTTCTGAAAGCTAAACAACTACACCATAAATAAGGATGATTTGCCAGTAGACTTTGGGAGGGGAGTAAGTTCTATAAGATTTTTACATACCAAAATATCTAAAGGAAGAAGAAAAGTCAGAGTATTTCCTTAGATCTGGTTCAGTGGTACAATTCAGATGTTTTTACTACCGGTTCTGTGGCCGTGGCTTAGTGGGCGTGGCGGTGGGTGTCATGTGACTGGGTGGGCAGTTTCTGTAAGCAGGGCAATAAAGATTAGGCTAGAAACAACACCAGAAAGTTTTTTTTTCTTGCCTTCCTGACAGGATTAACCCTGTAAAGTGGGGGGGAAAAAAAGGAGATTTCCTCTAACAACTGGTTCTCCGAACTGCTTAGAAAATTTACTGCTGAATTTCACCTCTGGATCTGGTTATTTTGATTTCTTAGCAGATGTAACTATGGGTGTTAGACTGGGACAGTTGAATTGACCCAACCTGGTAACTCCCAGTAAGGTAACTATATGTTGAATTTTGCTGGTTATAGATCACACTTCTCTCTTTGCTGAAATGAAAAGATTATTATTACCTGGGGATTTTAAATATGCGTGGGTATGCATACCCTTTGAAGTTTTTTCCATTATCCTTTGTAGAGTAGAAGAAAAAGGACAAAACAGTATGATAGCAAATACATTGGCCTAGTTTAACCTCATTGAATATACTTTTGGATGCAAGTTAGCATAATTTAGTATTTGGAATTATGTAAATTGCAGTTATTCTCTGGTTGCTATAAAGTATTATTTCATCTAGAAGAAGGCAAAGCAAACACTGCAGTTGTATGCAGTGGTGGAATTCATTTTTTTTTTACTACCAGTTCTGTGTGCGTGGCTTGGTGGACGTGGCTGGGGGTCATGTGACTGGGTGGGCAGTTTCTGTAAGCGGGGCAATAAAGATTAGGCTAGAAACAACACCAGAATGTTTTTTCCTGCCTTCCTTACAGGATTAACCCTGTAAAGTGGAAAAAAAACAAAAGGAGATTTCTTCTAATAACAGGTTCTCCAAACTGCTTAGAAAATTTACTACTGGTTCTGGTGAACCTGCTAGAACCTGCTGAATTTCACCTCTGGTTGTATATGGCCCTTTAGTTAATTTTGTTGTGCTGTTTCTTCTGAATATTGAATTCTGAGACATCAGTTTCAAAGCGTGTGTTGCAGTGAAAATAGGGCAATGAAGAGCACATGAAGCAGCAGCAATAGCATTATCACAGCAATTGTTGCTATAGTTTATCTCATATCTTTTCTAACATTGTACTATTAAATAGAATCACATAATGGGGGAAGAACAGCAGTGATGGGATATTTTGGCATTAGAATCAGGGTTTCCAACAAAGTAACTGCAGGCACCAGTATGTCTGCAGACATTCCTTTCTTCCTTTTTAAATTACTTTAATTTTTTTTTTTAAAGAGCAAGCTAGCCTGCTACACAAATGCATTTCTATGGACCTAATGTCAAAGCTTTCTTTCTCAGAATGCTTTTGAGCCCTGTGCTTTTGAGTCCGGTGACCATGGGATCAATTTTGTGGAGGACAGCAAGGTGCAAGAAATGATCAAAGGTGACAATTGGATAATCAAAAACCTTTTACTTTTGTCTTACTTTTTATGTGGTGATGTCATGATATACAGATAGTCCTCGACACAACCATAATCGAGCCAATAATTATGGCCTAAAGTCATGATGGTCATTAAGCAGGTCACTGTGTAACTGTACCCTATTTTATGATTTTTTTGAGGCCATCGTTAAGTGAATATGGCAGTCATAGAGTGAACACCACATTGGTAAGGTAAACATTGCAGTTGTTAAACAAATCCCTTGCCCTTAATAGACTTTTTTTTTGCTGGAAATAAATGCCAGTTTCCTGTAAAAAAACACAAACTCTTCATAAATTGTGGTCACTGCAGGGCAATTGTTGAGTACACAAAATGCTATCACATGACTGAAGGAGGGTAACAGCCATCAGAACATCAAATCTGGGTCTTATGTAGCCCTTGGGCAACTTGGTTGTAACTTCAAATGGTCTTTAAGTGACCGGTTATAAGTTGAGGACTACCTATAAACTTACAGGTGATGCTGTTGCCTAAGTACAAAAGGGCACAGCTCATATTTCATCAGTTTGGCTTATTATGGTCAGAAACAGGTCAGAGACATTCTTTGAAAACAGTTTAGAGGTTGTTATTTTAAGTGCTAGAAGTAGGCCCACCTCTCTGGGAAAAAAGGAGGCAAGCCAAAGTGGTGATAGAGAGAGAAAACACTTCTTACTATATAAAAGTTTTATATATGTACCCAAAATGCATCAGCAAGCGCCACTTTGGTGTAGTAGTTAAGGCATCATGCTAGAAACCAGAAGACTGAATTCTAATCCTGCCTTAGGCACAAAGCTAGTTGGATGACTTTGGGCTGGTCCCTTTTTCTCAACCCTAGGAGGGAGACAATGACAAACAACATTTGAAAAATGTTGTCCAGAGCACTGCAGGGACTTGCCCAGGTAGTCTTTGAGAACTGGATATGACTGAACAGAGGGAGACCAGAATAACACAACATACTTTCAAAATCCATACATTGACCCCAGCCATTGGGTTGTGCTGCCTCAGAATACAGTTACTTGTTGCAGTGAAGAGTTTCCTAGTGAAACAAAACAAAATAATATTTAACACCACTGTTATTCAGATATTATGTCATTCTTAGCATCAATGTAATCACACAACCAAAGAACATATAAGCTGACCAAATGAATGAAACTTGACTGGTGCAAAAGTGATTTCGGTCCAAGAATTAAACAAAAAACAAAAAAAACGCAAGGCATATATCAGCCTGAGTGGCATGCAGCTTCGAATGCATAATAAATTAGTGGGATACTAGATTAAAAGGAAGATTTGCATTTCTATTGTACAAGCTTTCTGTATTTGCTTCAGCAATAATATGGTCTCCAGGATGAAAATAGTTACAAGCTCATTCCCTTGGTGCCAGCAAGATTGTAAATAAGATATTTTCTCTTTCAAAGTACATGTTTTAATAAGGCAATTTGAAATGTTGCTGTTGTGCAGCTCGCCCGCTGTATGAATGTGAAAGAAAAAAATAAATATTATGTACTAATAAGGGCTACCTTCCTTCTTACCTCTGAGACCCAAAGGAGACCATAATCACAGAGAACTGAGCAGGGAGATGCTTAGAGTCTGTTTCCAAATTGCAGTGTCTGCAGTTTTGTAGAAAAGCCAGGTAAATAACAAGGCCTGGCTTGGCACTTGGGTTAAATTTTTCTCCTTTCCTAAGCAGCCTTCTGTGGAAAAAAAAACATTCATGTACTGTAGCTCTCTCCCATATATGCATATCTATCTTAAGATAAGAGTAAGAAGGGTTTGCCAGGAGGCTGGGAAGCCCATGAAGGCATTTGGAATTGAGAAAACCATGGGAGACAGCGAGGGCTGTGGTGCTCAAAAGTGGCCCTCAAAAGGGAATTAGGGAATTGTCTATCACACACACGGTGTTTCTTTTCCAATCTCCCAAGTCCTGGACTGGAACTGGTATTCTGAATGTGAATGAATGAAATATATATATAAAGCTGGGCAGCAGAGAACCATGCTTCTCCAGTTCACAAAACACATCCAACACCATTCACCTTCTCTTTCTGGAATATTTGATGGGGCTCAGAATTTAAGAGAAACTGTTTAACACAAAGCTGTACATCCAACTGTAAACAGACAAATAGCCAGATTCCAGTATACCGAGATAACTGTTGTCTTGGCTTGAACTGGAAGGAAGAAAATAAAATATTAACACTTTACTCCATGTTGTCATTATATAACTGTACATATCTTTTGCCCAGACCTTTATTAAAGAGCCCAGAAACCCATGTTTTGAGCTGTAGCTCTTTGCCTTGCTCTAGTTCAGGGTTTCAGTTTTTAAATGCAAAATAAGACAAGAAGGGTCATTTAGGCTCAATATAGAATTAAAATGAACTTTTTTGGGGGGGGGGATGGGAAATAATACCATACTGAATCTTGTGGTTTAAACTCCACTGATTTGGGTAGCATTTAAGCAACCTGACTTAAAACCCAGAAAAGGATTGTAGCCATGACATGGACTTGCAATGGCTAAGTGCTATTTGTCTCTGCTTTCCGTTCCTAGCATAGGAAATGGTTGCTCACTGGTGTGGCAAGTGAATTTCCAGCAGTAGCGAGAGTTGAAATAGCATGCAGCTTCATAGGGTTACAGCAATCTTGAAGGTCATCTGCTCTAGATGACTAGATTTTCTAGAGGAAGAATGGAGGCGCCTAAAAAATACAGGATGATCCCCCAGAATATAGATGTAGAAGGAGTCCCACAGTCAGAGTAACCCAGGTTGAAGTGATGCCAGCCCATACAGCAAGGCAACCAAACCAGTGGTGGGATTCAAATAATTTAACAACCGGTTCTCTGCTCTAGTGACCAGCTGAACCAGCTGTTCTCTGAACTGCTTAGAAAGTTAACAACCGGCTCTAGCGAATAAGCACGAACTGGTTGAATCCCACCTCTGAACCAAACCCTATTTAAATGAGCTAAGAGGCATAAAGTACTTCAAGAAGATCCTAATTGTGAGTGCTGGTGTATCTTTTTCTAGGATGTGATTTGATGTTGCCTTGGCTCTGGTGAATTTTAGGAAGACTTTACCTTAACAGCAATTTGCAACAGCCTCTGGCAAATGGCAACTTAATTCATTGTCAGTTACATTCCAGAAGTATCAAAAAAAGCGGACTGGCTGTCCATTTTTTTGTGGTGGAGTGTTGCACTGGAGGCAAACAGGTGAAAAGGCACAGTTTATAGGAACATTTGAAAACCAACCAAGAGATTTAGATGCGCACAAAAGGTGCTTTAAAGCTGGACTTGGCTGCCAAATACTCCCATTCCCCAAAGCTCTCTGCAGTTGCAGAAACCTAGAGTGCTGAAATGCCATCAATCAAGTTGACCCAGTTCAGCATTATAAATTATGTTCAAATAAATTCAGTTAGTCTCAAACACATACTAACGTATTTTTCTTTTTAAAAAGTGTGTTGGTAAAAGCCTAAATGCAACAGTAAAGGTGCAGGTCTGAACCATTGAAACTATAAAATATCAACTGAACCCAAGTGGGACTGAGCAGTTTGGGTTCTGTTAGTGTTTCACATCCTCTCTTCAGAGTTTGGCCTGGGGACTTCAGACCTCACTACATTATCAATCAGTAGACTGAGGGCTAGATTCTTTTGCCTTTTAACACTGAAGTGTCAATATTATGATATTTCTAAAATTCAAAACACCATCTGCATGTTTATAATACTTGTTTCACCTGAACACCTTTCATTAGAGGTGAGGTAAACAGAGAAACCCAGATGGGCATATAAAATATGTAGATGGCTGATTGCACCCCTTTTATCAGAGCAACTGGTAAAACATTGAACAGAATTAGACAGTATGCTGTGTAGCATAATCCTGTAGTTTGCTTTGTTGTGAAAAAGGAAAGTTGTGTTGGTTGCTCTTGCTGTAGCATCCATTTTGTGGAGCCATTTTGTTCACGAGGTTCTATAGAAACGGACCTCTCTGTGTATGTTATTTTTCCTATGCTGCTTGGCAAAACCACCCTTTATTATACAAGGGATGTAGGTCTATGGAGATTCTGAGTCATCCAGGTCACAGTTGTCCCAAAGTTGCTTTTTCAGGAGTCAACTGGTCTTTCTTGTTTTTCCTTGAAGACGTTTTAATTTTAATTTAATTTAATTTCATACATTTCTATACTGCCCCCCTCCCTAGGGACTCGGGGCGGTGTACAGCCATTTAAAAAAAATACATAAAAAAGTTAAAAGACAGTTTAAGAAAAAAATTAAATTCAGGCCCAGATTAAAATAAATTTTAAATTTTAAATAAATCATTTAAATTTTTTTAAAAACAATTTAAAACAAATTTGACACCCCGTTAAGTATTGGCCAGGCCAGCTAGCTGGAATAAGTGGGTTTTTAATGCGCACCGGAAGGTCCGTAGATCTGCAATGGTCCGAATCTCTGTGGGCAACTCGTTCCACATCTCATCCAAGAAGCTTCTTCACTTCTGACTGGATGGTGGGGAACTGTCCACAAGGTGTATAAATCCTTCTGTTCCCCACCATCCAGTCAGAACTGAAGAAGCTTCTTGGATGAGAAGTGAAACATCTTCAAAAAAACAAAGAAATCCAGTTGTCTCCTGAAAAAGTACCTTTGGGACAAAGGCTGTAGGGTTGATAATTTTGCAGTTGCTTGGTTATTATTCCTCAGTTATATGAAGCACAAGAACACCATTGTCTTAGCATAGGGCACTGCATCGTCCAAGCTTTTGTGTGTGCCTTCGCTCTCCTCAGCTACCACTGATTTTCTGGCAACAGGCTCGTTTAAAAGTTTGCTACAATGAAAAATGGCATTGCTTTACTATGGCTGATTTGTCATTAAATTGTTAAGACGACTGGAAGAAAGGGGATATGATCTTAGTAAGCAAATTGTATCAACTGTGCCTTGAGCTTTAGGATTAGTTCTAAGAATGGTTAAGAAGCACCCAGCAGTGTGAAAACTGGTTGTTCTGTCTGGTTGTCTGATATATTTATGGATGCTACAACTTACATGACTAGACATTTCCTGGTATTTCACAGCACACTGTTTATTAATCTTGACAGTTTTATTTCTTCTTGATTTTTTTTCCAGCCGGAAGAACTCACCAATGCTCTAGAAATCAGCAATATTGTGTTTACTAGCCTTTTTGCCCTAGAGATGCTTCTGAAGCTTCTTGTGTACGGCCCTTTTGGTTACATCAAAAATCCCTACAATATCTTTGATGGAATCATTGTAGTAATCAGGTAATTAAAACCAAGTTTTCTTAATGATCGTAAGTAGTTGCAATCTATAACATTTCTTTTAAACTGATTTCTTCCAACTGGGTTGTGCAATAAAACTGGATAATTTTTTTTTAAAGTAGGTTGAAATATTTTTGAATATATTCAGGGTTTTTTTTACTCATGTGTTGTATATAGCATGTTCTCTGGAACTGCTGACAATTCTAAGAGTTATAATTCATTTGAAGGATGTCCAGTCAAAATAAACTAACAAAATAAACTAACCACACTAATTGGCTCCTTGTTTAGAGGAGGAGTCATTATGTCTAGTACAGAGGTCCTCAACTCCTGCTCCATGGACCGGCAGCTATCCACAGCATGCCAGAACCTGGGCTGTGCAAAAAAAGCAAAGCCCCATTTGCAGGATGCAGGCAGCATGTGAAACCACACCCCCTCTGGTCTTGTGGAAAAACCCCTCTCCACAGAACCGGTCCCTGGTACCCTAAAGGTTGGGGGCCACTGCTCTAGTACAGAGGGACTATTCAATGTAATCCACCCATCACTATTGTTTTCTTTGCAGATAGCAATCACTATAAATAATAAGCCTGGTGACAGTACTTGTTTCCTTTTTATATCTAGCTGACCACTTACACATCACTTTACAAAAGAATGAAAGATAAGATTTGTACCTGTCTGTGTAAGAAAAATCATTCAGCATTGAACAATGATTTTAACTGAAGTAGAAAAAAAAATTTGGCTCTCCAAAATGAAGACTACAATAGCAATAGCACTTAGACTTATATACCGCTTCACAGGGCTTTACAGTAATCTCTAAGCCAGGGCTGTCAAACTTGTGGCTCGTGGGCAGGATGTGTCACGTGCTAGCCTCACCCCTGCCCAGTTTAGTGAAGGGGAAAAAAGTCCCGATAAGTCATGTGACGCGACGAGTTTGACACCCCCTGCTCTAAGTGGTTTACAGAGTCAGCCTATTGCCCCCAACAAACTGGGTCCTCATTTTACTTACCTTGGAAGGATGAAGACTGAGTTAACCATGCGCCACTCAGAATCGAATTCCTGGACTGAGCAGTGAGTTAGACTGCAGGACTGTATTCTAAGCCCTGTGCCGCCACAGCTCTTTGCATGTCTGCCCAGGCGGTTGCCCAAATGCTAGCTATTGTTGGTGGATACTGTAAAATAGCAGGTCCCAATGTTTTTGATATCAGGGATTGAGTTTGTGGAAAACAGTTTTTTCACAGATGGGGGGGGGGGGAGGAGGAGCACGCAATCTAGATCCTGCACATTCACTGCTCACCTCCAGCTGACTGGCCACAGACCACTGCCAGTCCACGGCCTGGGGATTGGGGATTCCTGCCATAAGACTATTGCCTTCTTACAATTCTTTTATTTTAAAAGCACATTTGATTCTCTGAGTAAGGGCTGCTTCAATAAAGGACTGTGCTGTACTCAGTAAATCAGGACATATGGATATCTCATTAACATGAATTCCCTGAAGAAAATGCAGGGCAAATTATGTGTAATTTCTATTTGCAGAATTCCAATCGAAGAAATCCATTAACAATGTTCCCATTGCAACATTTATCCTTAAAGCACCTCTGTATCTGCTTTTCTACTTCGGTGCATTTTTAGGGCACATAACAAAATCTGTCTGAGGGTGTGCAGCAATTAAAAAAAAATCAACAACTATGAATGCCTTTCCCTCCACCCCTCCAATCCTAAAACTATTCAAAACATTGAAATGTATGCAATTCTTGACTGGAAGTATTATTATGGAAAGTTCCTCAGCCATCGTAAGATTCAGATTTTTCTCTCAGATTTTCAACTTTTTGTCTGAATATTCTCAATTAAAGAACATGAGCAGAAAAGGCCCTGTCAGTGAGTGAATGGCCATATACTATATCTTGCTGGGTTCTGTTTCTTTTTGGCAGCTAATATGTGGTTTTTTTTTATTCTTTATGATCAAAATGAACAGAAGAAAATTAATAACATTATCCAACTAATTATTGATTTTAAAACCCGTCTGATTCCTGAGCTGGAGGATCTACAGCCCTCCCACAATACTGCCAGTTTTATTCTTTTCTGCCTTTTTTTCAATGTCAAGAGTTCCAATGTAATAAAGGATTGCCTTCAGATGCTCAGAGATGAGAATTGCTAGGCTAGGTTTCTCCCTCCAAGGAGATATTTAAATTTAGAGGTAAAATTCTGAATCTGATGAATCTTATGGTCACTAGGGTCACAAACCTCCAAGGACAACAGACTTGCGATAATAATGCAGGTAGTCCTTGACTTACGACCACAATTGAGCCCAATGTTTCTATTGTTAAGTGAGACATTTGTTAAGTGAGTTTTGCCCCATTTTACGACCTTTCTTGCCACAGTTGTTAAGTGAATCCCTGCAGTTGTTAAGTTGGTAACATGGTTGTTAAGTGAATCTGGCTTCCCCCATTGATTTTACTTGCCAGAAGTTTGGAAAAGGGGATCACATGATCTTGAGACACAGCAACAGTCGTAAGTATGAACCGGTTGCCAAGTATCTGAATTTTGATCCCATGATCATGGGGATGTTGCAAAGGTCGTAAGTATGAAAAATAGTCGTAAATCCCTTTTTTCAGTGTTGTTGAACTTTGAACGGTCACTAAATATTGTAAGTGAAGGACTACCTGTACTTCTCTTCAAAGCTAATTTGTTACATTAATATTAAATATGTATTCTGTTTTTTTCTTAGTGTGTGGGAGATTGTTGGACAGCAAGGTGGGGGCTTGTCTGTTTTAAGAACCTTCCGCCTTATGCGAGTTCTAAAACTGGTCCGGTTTATGCCTGCCCTTCAACGCCAATTAGTGGTCCTCATGAAAACAATGGACAATGTGGCCACCTTCTGTATGTTACTGATGCTCTTCATCTTTATCTTCAGGTGAGTTCATAATTTAAAAAAAACCCTCCTATCTGAGCATTGGGACTATTATCAGAGGCCCCGCTCTGAGTGCTTTTCACATGCTGCATTTTAGCAAGTGAGGATAGACATGTTTAATGATGTTTGCCAATTGTGGAGGAATGCCTTCTCTAAAATAGCCTGTCAACTTATATTTTATTTAGATGCCTGACAAAGATATTTATAAACAAATAAAAGCATCCAGACTTTTAATTTTCCTGTGCTTCTTAGATTATTTTGTTGAACTTCTTAGTGACTTCCTTTTACAGTATTTTAATCGATTATTGTTTCATTATATTTTGCTTTGGATTTATCTGGTTTCTTGTTTATTACTGAAAACCTTTTCCTATAGGGCAACTAGCACATTTTGGATATGAGTACATTAAATAATCATTTGTGATTCTAGCTTTGTTATATTGCAACTTCTGTTTTAACATGAAATTATCCAGATTTAAAAGGGGAAGTAATTTCTGCTAGAGCTCTGTAAATGTAAATCTGTAGCTATTATTTTTTCACCTCTGTAGCTCTGTTAGAATTGGTCAGAATTTGAAAAGAGATAAACACTTTTAGAAGCATTCAGATCCTAGAGAGTCTGATTCTTTTGGATGTCTTTGTAATGTAGAACATTTTAAATCCACTGCCTTCGCTTTGTTCCTATATCCTGTGTGTTTTCATATTGTATATAAACCATAATACAAGTTGCATATATTTGCCATATCGAAGTTATTTTCTAACTTATTAAAACTGACCTTCATTTTCTTAAATGAGAGGCAACAGGGTAGTAAGGAACGTGCTCCAAATATTCTTTAGTTTCAAAATCTAACTCTTTAATCTCTCTTTTAACCCATTCCTCCGTGTTATTCAGTATCCTTGGGATGCATCTCTTTGGGTGTAAGTTTGCCTCAGAGAGAGATGGAGACACTCTCCCTGACAGGAAGAATTTTGATTCCTTGCTCTGGGCCATTGTTACTGTTTTCCAGGTAATACATCATTTATGGTCCATAATTCTTTATCTTTATCTTTACATGCCTGTTATTGTAAATGGTTGTACAGCTGAAGGTTTTGAAAACAATATAATGAACGTCAGTTGCTTCTTCATAGACTTGTGTCAATAACATGAGTGTAATGAAAAATGAATAACAGATTCTAGTAATTAAGGTGTTAAATAATACATAAAGCCCTAGTATAAATTGTCCTTGTTATGTTTGTGCAACCAAATACATTCCCTCTGCTGAAATAAAGATGTATGCTGATTTTATGTGTTTGTTTTATATAGTGCCTATTTCTTAAATAAAAAATGCTATTTAAAGGAAGGGGCATTTAGTAGCACAAGTTAAAGTATCTGTTAATTCTAACCCATTATATTTAACTTCCTTAAACAAAATTCTCTGAATTGTGAAAGACTTAGATCTGATTATCCCTTTTGAACAAATGATTATAGGCAGGAATGTTGGGAGAAAAAGCTGATTATTTATGTTAACATTGATATATACAGATAGAAATACACAGAGAAACACTTATTCCAGGCGTTTTCAAGTTTCTTTTTGTTTACTGTTTCTGGTGATGCCAGCTAGCCTTGCAAAACTGAGGCAGCCATCAGTTAAAAGGTTAGGGAGAATCAGCCACATCTGGCCAGAAGCAGTGAGTATTATGCATTACTCAGTCAGCTGTGAAGTTTCTTAGCCACTAAAAAATTCATTACAGTCTACGAGGATATAAGGCAATTTGTGCCACAGTTCTAATACTGATCCACACTGGTGAGACACCTCAAGAGGTAAAGAAGACATAACAAGTTCTAAGTGCCATTTTCAAAAATTACATGTATGCATGATGCTTAGCATTTAGAAATGCAGCAGTTTTATTTGGATCGTAGGTTGGTAGAAAGGTGAATGCACTTTTAAGATAGTTTTGTATCAAATGATTCCTGTTTTCATTCCAGATTCTGACCCAGGAAGACTGGAATAAAGTCCTCTACAATGGCATGGCTTCTACCTCTTCCTGGGCCGCTCTCTACTTCATAGCCCTCATGACATTTGGAAATTACGTTCTCTTTAATTTGTTGGTTGCTATCTTGGTGGAAGGCTTTCAGACAGAGGTAAAGCCTTGAAGGACTTCTTTGATTTCTCATTGATAAAGAGAGAGTGGAGGGTTCAGAACCCCTGTTTGTAAAATGATTAGAATTTCCAAAAAGAAGCAATTGCTTCAGTTAAAAAGACAGACCTTTTGGTTGGTATCAAAGACCCAGCTTCAAGTGTTGTGAAAGAGCACATGATCATGCAAACACATTGCCTTTGAACCAAGCTTTGTTGCATTTAAGAGCCAAGCTCAAAACTGCCTGATAATTATGCATGAGATGAGTGAGCCCATTTGCTGCTATGTCTTTGTAGACATTTTCCCGCTTCCATAAAAGCAACACGTTGGCGTCTTTTATTTATCCTATTTTTACCTGCCCCTTTTGGATTGGAGCTACATCTTTCATTAACTAGAATCCACCTTTGCCATCACTGCCAGGCAGCTGAAAGAAAGACATTTGAGCGGAGCTTGGGACGGTCTCCATTTTTCAAGGCAGCCTAGAAATATTTTAGATGAATAAGATCAATACACTTGGCCTCTGTAATTTTACTGGCAAGCTAATATGTCTGCATCTTGCAAAGGCTAGGAACAATCAACCACTAGAATGGTTTGCCTTCAGACGTTATGAGTGCCCCAACACTGGGGGCTTTCAAGAAGAGACTCGACAATCAGTCTGAAATGGTTGTGGGGGTATCCTGCTCAAACAGGGTGGTTGGACTAGATGACCTTCAGGTCCCTTCCAACGCCGTTCTGTTCTTTCTTCATACTTTGGGAGACAGAGAATAAGCCAATCTTCAACCAATAAAATGACAAAGCACTGTTGCAGGTCTCAAGGTGGCAGTGTTCAACACAACCTCCCAGGCATAGGTATTGTAGCACGGCTGGGATTATTCAGTAGTATCTAGACATGGGCTTCTAATTCAGAGTGATGTTGATAGTGTGCGTTTGTTGCCTGCTTCTCTTCTTATCCTATTCATTTGCAGCATAAGAAAAACATTTTAAAAAATCTCCAGACTTTTTATTCATTTGCCCTCCTAACACGGTATAGGAAGATTTATGGAAGCCTCTTAGGACAATGTAACCATGAGCTCTCCGTTTGCTTAATCCTATTTTATTTACTGTGCTTTGTTTAAGTTCCTTGCACTTGGCTCTCTGCTTGGGCCTCCAGGTCCTAGCTATTTTGCTCTCTTGAGATAATATCAGAAGGAAGGGATACTGTGCCAACCCCACTGAGCCGACAGAGGTTTGTGGAGTCCTCGGTGCTGTCTGAGCTCAGTTGATTGCTTGCTGACATGTCATTAACTGGCTAGTGCTAAAAGAGAGTTTATATACAGTAGCCTGCCCTGTCTGTTGGTTGGGGGTAATGTTTTTTCCTTGGTAGTTCTTCGATTAGGCTGCTGTTTACTGCTTGATTGCTTGTCTGAGTTGGTAATTCCTTGATTAAGGTATTGTTTACTGCTTGGTTGTTTGTCTGGTGTTGCGTGTAATTAATTCCTGCTGAAGAGGTATTCTCTTTAATGTTTCTTTTTTAGCTTTTTTGTTATCTCTTTTGAATGGTTTGTAAATGTTATTTATCTCTATGTGCCTGTTGATGGCTGATTCATCTGAGTGCCAAGCTTCCAGGAACTCCTTAGCATTTGGGGATTTAACTTAGCCTAAGGTGCTGACAGTTCAATCCCTAAGTTGAAGTTTGAGTCTAAGACTTCATAGTTTAACCCTTTGCTGCATTTATTCTCTTCTATTAGCCATAGGTTTCTTTTAAAGGACCAGCTGTAGCAACAAAACAACTGCCTTTTGGCTATTATTGATATATTTGACCCAGATTGTTGGAGGCAATGTGCTGACTTTGTAAACTGCTTAGAGAGGGCTGTAAAGCACTATAAAGTGGTATATAAGTCTAAGTGCTATTGCTATTATCAGATGATTAGTTTTGTTTACTTTATTGTCACCTCGTACAACAGAATTAAATGCCATTAATGGGGTGAATCTTAGCATACCTAATTTAAATAACACAATAAATAAAATACTATCTAACCTGCCTAGTTCTCTTGCTGCCAATGATTACTTTGCTCTGAATGTTTGGACAGTAATATGATTCCCCATGTCTAAACCAGAAAGTTGTTGTTGTAGGCACAATGTCCCCTGATGTGAATTGGCACAGCTTTGTGAGGAGCTAAAATGTCCCCTAAAACAAATTTAGGACCTGTTGTTATTTTGATTGGTGTCGCATGTCAAACTTTGAACAAGGATTGAAATCAAATTGGGAGGCCGGATTTGTCAGATCTTCAAGATAGACCAGAAATGGCATGGTAGGGGTTCCAAAAAATATTCGGCTGTAACGTAGAATAACAGAATCCTGGAATCCTGTCAGGATTTCTCTGTCCCGTCAAAGAAAATCAAGTGAGCTTTTTCTTCATGTCACCCTCTTTCTCCAGGCTGAGTAATCTTTTCTGAAACTTTGCCCACCAGCTCCTCCACTTTTTAATGATTTGCTTATTCCTTCTCAATCCCAAGGCCACATGTACATTCCTTCATAGGACCATTTATTCCATATACTGTGCACTGCAAAAAATAGTAATAATGATCTTTCCAAGGAGGAAAAAAATATTTTGTCCGCCACAGTGTTCTTTTAAAAGTCAATGAAAATTTTATTTTTCAAATCCCTTCCTGACCACTTCTCTGCAATCTCATTTCAATGCTGGTGACAGTTTTATCTTTGGGCCCTCAAGTGTCTTTTCTTGACTCTGAAAACACTTGTTAATTTTAGTATAAGAATGTACTGGACCTTTCTGTTGCTAAGCAGCAGACATATATACAAAATACTGGCCCATTCTTAATATGCATGTGCACATGTCTGCAATATACAGTTCTTTAAAACTTGGCCCTAGCTGATGCTTCATGTTACGTGTGCAGAGGGCACATTGCTAGCAGCATCTCAGTAGGGCTTTATTTTCATTGGCCCTTCTGCATGTTATTCTTTTATCTTGCATAAAATGACATATACGAGGGGAGGGCTCAGTTTGATAAAGACTATACTACAATACAAAAATGACAGAGTGAGCTGTTAGATTTCTGCCCTGGAGACTTTATCTAAGAAAGAAACATAGGATACCAGCGAGAGAACCTTCTATCAGCGATAACTTCTCTCCTAGAGGACTACATGATAACATTATCTGTGGAACATGTTTTTTTTTATATAGGCAATCCTTTCATGTTCCCTACAGATTCTGTGCTTGTCTTTGAGAATTCTTAGTTTATCTCCTGTTCCTCTTTTGTGGGGGTTTTTTTCTCGTAGCACAAAGCAACTAGTAAGGAATGATGGCAGGTGTCAGCACCCCCAATCTGATACTTTCCATATTATGTTGGACTTTATCTCCTGTTGTCTCCAGCCAGCACCATGCTGGCTATGCATTTCTAGGAGCTACAGCCAAATATCTGTCTGGGCAGCACTATGTACATTGGGGAAAGCCAGCTAAAACAACAGGATGTGAAAGACCGAAGCAGGAAAATGATTTGCCTGACCTTCACTCAACACTCAGTAACAGTTGTTTTTTTTTTTTTTAGAAAGACCCTGATCCATATCTTGGGCTTCAATGATTCCTGACATTTTACTTTTTCTGACACACAAATACATTTCCATACACCAGTTTAAAAAGACATGAAATGGATTTCACAGTTCAGACAATCACATTTTACGTAGATTGGTTTCCACTTCTTCATTCCTCCTTTCTGCAAATTAGCAGCTAACCAGAAAAATCTTCCATTAACAACAGTTTCCCATTTTGTCATTAAAAGCAAGGTAGCAGAGTAAGAAAGAAGTGTAGTAGGAAAGTAGTACGGTATATCAGCAGTATTATGTCTTTTGGTTATTGTTGTTGCTGCTGCCCTAAAGTTGTTATTTGTAGATTCCTGGTTTGGAAATTAATATTAATTCAATATTAATTGCTTGTGGACTTATTGAATGGGATGATCAAAATGGCTATTTGAAAGATGCTTTTATTTCACCATGTAACCGGAGATATGGTTGATTAAATTATTCTAATAGATCTTTTTTTTTTTTTTGCTGCTTAAATACAAAATTTAGCCCACTGCTCTTTTTCAATAGTTTTCATCCACAAGATGTGTTAGACTTTATAGGCTTATTAGGCTTTCTATATATATATATTGGTTAATTGTTTTTACTGCTGGTATTTTAAAAATCCAGGGAGACCGGTATAGATCTATTTCTAGCTCATTTGCCATCATCAGCCGGCCATACCCTTATGGGATCCCATAAGGGTATG
>JAEANM010006053.1:0-18955 GCA_017656035.1 Myanophis thanlyinensis
ATAAAAAAAAGCCATGGTTTGGAGATGAAATCTTCATCTGCACAAGCAATAAAACAAAGACAAACTACAGTCTTGGACTTTAAGAGAGCTAATTTCAATAAACTTAGAGAGAGATTGGGAAGGATTCCATGGATGAGACAAAAGGGACAAGTATAAAAATTGGAAAGAGAGGCACATAACTAAAGCAGAATATCAGCAAATAGCCCGAGCCTGCAAAGATGAAGTGAGGAAAACTAAGGCTCACAATGAACAAAGCTTGCAACAAAAGTAAAAAATAACAAAAAAAAAAAGCTTCTTCCACCATGTTAAAAACAAGGAAAAAAGTCAAGGAAACAATTGGTTCATTGCTGGGAGAAAGTGGCAAGAAGGTGACAAACAACAGGGAGAAAGCAAAACTACTTAACTCATTTTTCTCATCTGTCTTTACACGAAAGAAAAAAACAGTCCAACCAATCAAAAACAGAGCCACAAAAAACAGATTAGGAACACAAGTGAAAATAGGGAAGAAAATTGTTAATGAGCACTTGTCTACCCTAGATGAGTTCAAATCACCAGGACCAGATGGTTTACACCCCAAGGTTTCTGAAGGAACTGGCAGACGAGATCTCAGAACCACTGAACTATATCTTTCAAAGATCCTGGAGCACTAGGAAGCTGCCAGAGGACTGTAATAAAGCTGATGTAATTCCCATCTTCAAAAAAGGAAAAAAAATAGATCCAGGAAACTACAGACCTGTCGGCCTGGCCTCAATTCCAGGGAAGATTCTGGAAAAGATAAGCAATGAATCAGCAAACATCTAGAAGCAAACAAAATTATAACCAAAAGCCAACATGGGTTTCTCAAAAACAGATCATGCCAGACAAATCTTATTGCATTCTTTGACAAAGTGACAAAATTAGTGAACCACAAGAATGCTGTCAATATAATTTACTTGGACTTCAGTAAGGCATTTGATAAAATAGGCCATAACCTACTCCTTGACAAAATAGAAAAATGTGGGTTGGATAGCATCACCATCAGATGGATTCGTAACTGGCTGACCAACAGCACTCAACGTGTAGTCATCAATGAAACTGCATCTACATAGAGGGAAGTATGCAGAGGGTACCCCAAGGCTCTGTTTTAGGCCCAGTACTCTTCAACATCAATTATTTGGATGAGGGGATAGATGGGGAACTCATCAAATTTGCAAACGATACCAAGCTAGCAGGAATAGCCAACATTCCAGAAGATAGGCTTAAGATACAGAAGGATCTTGACAGACTTGAACATTGAGTGATATCTAACAAAATGAAATTCAATGGTGAAGAAAATAAGATTCTACATTTAGGCAAGAAAAATAAAATGCACAGGTACAGTATATGCTCAATAGTAGTAACTGCAAGCGGGATCTTGGAATCCTGGGGGACAATCATTTAAATGTGAGCCAACAATGTGCTGCAGCTGCCAAAAAAGCCAACACCATTCTAGGCTGCATAAACAGAGGGATAGAATCAAGATCACGTGAAGTGTTAATACCACTTTATAATGCCTTGGTAAGGCCACATTTGGTATACTGCATCCAGTTTTGGTCACCACGATGTAAAAAAGATGTTGAGACTCTAGAAAGAGTCCAGAGAAGAGCAACAAAGATGATTAGGAGACCGGAGGCTAAAACATAAAGAACAGTTGCTGGAACTGGGTGTGTCTAGTTTGATGAAAAGAAGGACTAGGGATGACATGATAGCATAGGTTCCAATATCTCAGGGGCTGCCACAAAGAAGAGGGAGTCAAGCTATTCTCCAAAGCACTTGAGGGTAGGACAAGAAGCAATGGGTGAAAACTAATCAAGGAGAAAAGCAAATTAGAACTACTGGTGAGGAGAAATTTCCTGACAGTTAGAACAATTAATCAGTGGAACAACTTGCCTCCAGAAGTTGTGAATGTTCCAACACTGGACGTTTTTACGAAGAAATTAGATAATCATTTGTCTAAAGTGGTGTAGGGTTTTCTGCCTAAGCAGGGGGTTGGACTAGAAGACCTCCAAGGTCCCTTCCAACTCTTTTTATTCTATTTCTATTCTATTCAACACTGAGTGACTTTGCTGATAAATAATCTGAAAACCTAATACTACCATTCATTCTACATGCATAAAGGTAACCATTTTGTATTCAAATAAATTGTAATTTATCTCATATTGCACATATTTATGTATGTAATTATATGTGAAAAAACAATAGCTGCTACTAAGAGGTGCACACCCTTATATAAATTTTAATAAGACAATACGTATAATTTTACGTAATGCATTGATCTAATTCTTACATGGCTCCAGGCTTGTAGATATGGCAGGTAAATCCTTCCATGGACATCGATATGTTTTCCTACAGAAATTCCCATGTTAGCAGTAGGGTTTAGAAAGCAAATGGGTGGAGTAAAAGGGTAAGAATCTAAAATCCATATGCAGATTGGAATATTATAAATGTTACCTGTCAAAATACAAAATAAAAATCTGTTTAGCAAAGATTCCATGTAGACTCTGCTTCTTCTCATTTCAGCTAGCAGAGAGAATGAATCCCCTACCCTTCACGACTGGGATGGAAAACCAGCGCCCACCCTCCAAAATGCTTTGCCCCCCCAAAAAAAAAATTAAAGCCACTCCTTAACTCCTGTTGAGTTTCCAGGAAGAGAGGTTAAAATGCTACTCTTCTGAAGAGACACTGCAGCATACATATGAGTTGTAGATTTGTTATCCAGCTACAGTAGTATTTACTATTGGACTTGTGTTAAATTGTTAACATATGATACTGAAAACTGATTTGCTGGCTTGATAATTACTGGCTGTTATTTGTTGTAGATTCAGCTTAAGTTAATAACAAACCCCGGCAGATCCCATGAATAGAATAGTTTGATTTGGGATAGGAATAAACTTATTTCCTCCCTTCCCCAGGCTGCTTTATGAGGAGCAGAAAGTAAGCTGCTGTCCCCTCCAACCTGGGTTAATGTGAGGGTCCCTGTAGTTCCTCTCCGAACCACTAGGGTTTGTCATTGAGCTTGCTACTCTGGCTACCTAACCAAGAGGACCTAGTCACAACCTCTTATTGTGTGTCCTCTTCCAAGAAGTTTCAGCGTCTACTGCTGGACTTCTTTGGTGGGGCATCAGCACTGTAGCTTCCTCAGCAGATCTTTTCTGATGGATCTTTTTGATAGCTCTTTCCTTTCTCCAATAGCCCCATGTTCTCCTCCCAAGTCTATTGCCAGACCTCTGGCATGCCGCTGCACTAATTACAGCCAAGAACTGGGTTTGTTTGTTTTTTGAGATTACACTCATGGATTTTCCCTGGATAGTGTCCATCACAAACCTCTGCTGCTTCTATAGCATTGTAGCAGGTCTGTTACTTTAACTGCTGCTGAGTCTCCTCCTGACCTTCACATTGCTTTTTCTCCCCCTATTTCCACTGTTGCAGTATCAGTTTCATGCTTAGCTGCTGATTTTCTTGTTTTTCTGCTGCTTAATTTTCACCATTATACAGTAGCTTAAACAAAAAAGCATTTCCAGCTCCCTTGCTAAGAAATTTCAGCATTTATTTTACTTATTTTGTTACTTAGTAGATTCATAAGGCTGTCTAGCTTAAGTAATATGACTTTTTGTTTCTTACTTCAAGGGAAAAAAAGACCTCTAATGATGCTGTACTGTAAATTCCTGCTTTTTATTTTATCAGAGCTAGCCACATAAGTAAGTAGGCTAGGAAGGAATGGGGGGAAGGTATTTCTTCCCATGCTGATCCAGACCCTTTCCTTGAGAAATGCTACTAAAGTTGCTTTATTTTATTAGCTGCTTATTGTAAGTGGTAAGCTGTTCATAGCCTGTGATTGAAGCAACATATAATGTTTGTATCTAAATACATTTCAAAATATATTATTTGGAATCAAGTATTCAAATAACAAGAAATACAAAGGAAACATTCTTTGAACTCACCCTTATATTTTATTGGAACAGTACCAGTAAAGTTCAGAAGGTCTTTTTGGGATCCATTTTTAAAAGCTGAAATTCAAAACATTATATCACTATGGATTTAATCTTTTCTTTTAAAATTGTCTTAATTTAGTACTGATACGTGTTGTTCCTAACATTTCAAATTAGCTAAAGCAGTCATTCATTTTATTAATTGTTTAAAATATGTGTCAGTGTGTGTGTTAAGGCACTGAGCTAGAAAGCCGGAGGCC
This sequence comes from Myanophis thanlyinensis, assembly GCA_017656035.1. NCBI lineage: Eukaryota > Metazoa > Chordata > Lepidosauria > Squamata > Homalopsidae > Myanophis > Myanophis thanlyinensis. The sequence goes on from JAEANM010006053.1 coordinate 4,208, forward strand.
AGGAATTCAAATCCTGCCTTGGCTATGGAAGTCAGCTGGGTGCCTTTGGACCAGCTACTCTCTCTCAGGCCAATCCACCTGACAAGGTTATCGTTGTGGGGAAAACAGGAGGCTGAAGGTGTAGTGAATATGTTTGCCACCCTGAATTATTTGTAAAAATAGTAAATGCAGGATAAAAATAAATAAAAGCATTACACATACACAAAGAAATAGAAATTACACAGAATTACAAAGAGTCATAAGAAGACATAAAAAGTAAATTCAGCAAACGCAGATTTTTCTAAGGCAACATAATGCTATACAAAATCTATTCAAAAACTACAGCGATGCTAATTAAAAAAATAACATTTTGCTCTACCATGCCATTGTTGTAAAGGTTATAATAGTAAAAGTGACCAATTAATTGCTGAAAATTTAAGAAAAGTATACAGTAAAACTGCAATCCCATGGATACCGCCCATATAATTAAAAGAAAACAATGGGTGCAATTCCTAATAAATACATACTATTAATATGCATGTTATACTATTAAACTATTAATGCAGAACACACTAAATAACAGCCACCTACAGTATATCAATACTAATATTCAGCATTTATTTCACTTTATTCATTTGATTTATAAAGAACCAATTAAACAAATTTCAAGTACAGATAGTCCCCATCTTATGACAAGTGAGCCCAAAATTTATGTTGCTAAGTGAGTTTTGCCTCATTTCATGTCTTTTCTTGCCATATTTCTTAAGCAAATCACTGTAGTTAAATTAGTAACAGTTGTTAAGCGAATCTGGTTTCCCCATTGACTTTGCTAGCAAAAAGTTGCAAAAGGAGATCACATGACCCTGGGAAACTGCAAACGTTACAAATGTGAGTCAGTTGTCAAGCGGCTGATTTTCATCCCATGATGGAGGTTGCTGCAACAATCATAAGTGTAAAAAATGGTCATGTCACTTTTTTCAGTGCCGTTGCAATTTCAAATAGTCACTAAGCAAACTGTTATAAGCTGAGGACTACCTGTAATGTATCTATCACCAAAATAGGAATTCTTACTGTAGGTGCTCATTGTAAACTTGATGTTGGGATACAATTCACTTATGTGCTTCAGTTCTTCTATGGTCAGATCTCGGAATTTATACTGGAGACATAAGAAAGACAGTTTTGATCATCTTAAACATGAACTACAGGGCTATGTGAAAGAAAATGTCTAAACAGCCACTTGGATTGCACAAGAATACCACACACATATATCTGGAATTCTTCATTGAGCAAAATTCCTAGGGAATGTGGGCAAGGGGGCATGAAAGAGTGATTTGGTAATAAAACCAGGATCTCTATGTGGTTAAAGTGCTTTAATAGAATTTAGGAGGGCCTATAGACTTAAATGGATTAGGAGACTTCAGGTGAGATGGGGAGGGATCACAATACACCTGACCACATTGAGACAGGGAGAAAGTTTGCTGCAGCTAGTTCTTGGAGAAGCTTATTTTGTATGAGACTCTTATGACAAGATTCAGTACACAGTCCTGTAGCATGTTTGCTGCAAATCATGCTCCGACCATAGAATTCACAAGCAGCAGTATGCAATAAAGAATATACTTCCATAGCAAACTTTGTATTATATAAAAACATCATCCTAAATCATAAAGGAGTATTTATGGTTTGGGCTTAGATTAGACAACTATCCAATCCACAGGTCTCTGAGCTGGCAGAAATAGTATGTCAGCATGAATTGTGCTCTTATTCTCTATCTTTACTCAGCAATTAGTAACAAAGCTTTACATACTGCAGTCTAAATTAAGGAAAAGAACTGGCGAATGCCCTCAGATTTGTTTCCCATCCCTCTTGCAAGCAGGGGATCAACCACTATTCATTCTCCTTAACATGAGATGGGGAGAGTCAAATAAATGAGGTTGGTGCTTACAACAGTGAACTTAATCAAGTGGTCAAATGGCTAAGAGCTTGTGAATTTGCAATGACATGCCCTTACTCAGCACAATGCTTCAGTTAGTCAAGTTATTTATGAATAGAGGCTCATTTTCCTGATAGCTACACAGGTACCAAAACAGACAGTACATGACCACGGAGAAAGATGCAGGATCAAGAGGGAGATATAATCCTCAAGCAATGTGCCTCAACCATCTTGGAAGGAGTGCTAAGAAGAGAAAAGTCTATTTAAAAAAAGAAGCAGCTAGGGAGAACTTTATGGTACCTTAGCTGCACCCTGGGAATAAGAGAAAAATAACCCCACCAGGAAAGAGTAGAAAAGGGCTGTTTCTGTGATATATACACACTACAATTTGGGGACTATGAAGGGCAGCATGAACAATGAATTACATGCACACCCCATTGTGATGTATTCAACAGAAATACAAGCTACATTTCTTCATTAATGTGTTAATTACCAGGTCCATCAGATGATCAGCTTAATAGAAAAGAGACTGTAAATCAGTCCCATCATAATAACGATGAATCTCTATTTTTATTCCCAAAACAAAAGAAAGGTGATGGGATTCGATGGTATAAATTATTGAGGAAATAGCCAATGTTTGAAGTGGAAAAGAAAAAAGAAAAAGAAAAAAAAGCTAATGTTGCAGGGTTGAGGAAACTGCACAAACATGCACAGTGGCTGAAAAGGGAAGAGATCAGGTCCAGTAGTTTATGCACCATCAAACGGGAAGAAATTGACCAAGAGGGAGAGGGCAAGGGGAGCATGATCCAATGCAATATTTTTCAATAAAGGAGAATATTTACAGCTCAAGGTTGAAATGAGGGGTCCTTGGTCCTTTCTATAAACTTGCTTGTTTTCTTGTGGACGTTTCATTACCCAAACTAGGTAACTAAAGGACTAGTTACCTTGTTATGGTAATGTTACCTAGTAACTAGGTACCTAGTAAACATGTTACCAAGTAAAGTCAAGTCAAATTTTATTGTCATTTCAACAATATACAGTACAGTACACAGTGAAACGAAACAACGTTTCCCAGGACCAAGGTGCTACATCAGACAACGTAGATAAAAAGAAAAAGAGCAAGACACAGAACTACACATAGCTCTAAATCTAAGAACTTAGAAGGGAAAAAAGTTAGTTAGGGTAATGAAACGTCTGCAAGAAAATAAGCAAGCACAGAGAGCACCAAAGACCCTTAATGTTTTTCAAACTTAGCAACTTTAAAATGTGTGGACTTCAATTCCCAAAAATCCCCCAACCAGCCATCTTGGCTGAGGAATTCTGGGAGTTGAAGTCCACACATCTTAAAGCTGCCAAGTTGGGAAAACATTGATTTAATGGATTCAGGTAGTCGCCGCTCCCTCTCCCTTCAAGCTAGGGAAGGTGCTCCAAAATTGGGACGCCAAAACCAGAAGCTTGCGCTTCTAAAGCTCTTCCTCCGCCCACTTTCGCCGCTTGCCTTGCTCAGCCACTTCCGCAACTTCTCCTCCGAGAACTCCATGGTCCGCTCTCCCAGCCGGGTTCGGGGGCGCCGGCAGCGCTTCCTGTTACTGTCAGGCAGAGAGAAGACGGCAAGCGGCAAGGTCCAATCAGCCGAGAAGTTGGCAGAGCAGGGCTAGCGTGACCGCCTCTGTTGTTTCCGCGCTGCTCAGGTGGGAGAGGCGGTTGAGCGCAGATCTTCTCCTTCTGGGAACGCTGGAAAGTCGGGCTGTGGCTCAGGTGGCCGTATAAAACGTCAGAGCGAATCAGCTGTTCGAGCTATCTTGGTTGGATTCGAACTGGGAATCGTTCCCCTGCGGCGTTCTTCACTAGACGAACTGCATACCAGCCCTAATTAAAGGACATTACCTGGCATAGCATTTTCCCCCGCGACAGCTACCCTGAGAGAGATACTCACCTGCTCAAGCCTGTAAAATAATATACAGGGAATCCTCGACTTAAACAGTTCATTTAGTAACCGTTCAAAGTTAACAATGGCACTGAAAAAAAAAGTGACATGACCATTTTTCACACTTAGGACTTTTAACCATCCCCCATGGCCACGTGATCAAAATGCAGACTAGGCAACTTGACTGATATTTATGACAGTTGCAGTATCTCAAGGTCATATGATCACCTTTTGTGACCTTCTGACAAACAAAGTCAATGGGGAAGCCAGATTGACTTAACAACAGTGTCACTAAGTTAAGTGCAGTGATTCACTTAACAATGGTGGCATGAAAGGCCGTAAAGTGGGGCAAAATTCACTTAGCAGATTCTCAATAGAAATTTTGGGCTCAAATATAGTCGTACATTGATGACTTCTTGTATTTAGAAGGCAGCCTCCCTAACCAAGCAAAGTTAAGCGCCACTTCCCTAGGGTACCCTGATTATTGTTGGAATGGGCTGCTTGGTATACTCCAGGTATGTTTGACAACAATTTACACAGTTCTTTGTAATTGGCCAGATTCAGCTGAAGGGCACAAAATTACCTATCTGGATAACTTTCAGAGAAATTTATCATGGTTTTCTTGAAAGCAAGTTTCAATGGAAATAATAGGATTTGACAAAAGACTTTGCAAATGATGGATGAGAAAATAACTTGGAAAAATGAACTGGGAATAAGTGTTTATTTGATTGGTTGGGTTGGAACTTAGAATGTGGCTTGCTAGTTTTTGGTTTAGCACTGTAGAGACTTTAGGGATTATTGCAGCATGCAATCCTAGACAGTGGTGATTAATCAGAATAGATTATAAAAAGAAGAGCTAAAATATAACCTGAGACAGTTTAAAATACTTATAACTGCTATGCAGAAGATTGGAAGCCATTTCTTTATATTTTCTTTTTGTAGTTCTAATTTTTTCATTTGTTTCTCCCTTTCTCCATCTTGTTCTACTTTAGTTTGCATTATATTCTTTGACCTTTGTCCCTTTGGTTTCCTCCAAAGGAAATGTCTGATTCCTGTCAACTTTCCAAATGTTGGGAATAAACTGATAGCATGTCCTTTAAGTTCTTCAGCTGTTTGAAGTTGCATACAGATGATAAATTGCTTAGTTAATTAGCTGTCCAGTATTTCCCATATTACTGGTGCTTAATTGCCATCTGGAACTTAATTTGCTTAGCTATCTTTATTCTTTAATCTTGGCAGAGCTATATCAGTATCATTAATAATCATTAATGTATCATTATTAATCATTAAATTAATAATAAATCATTAATCAGTACCCTGTGCTAAATATTTTTGACCCATTTGAGAGGACAACTGGGGAATGATTAAGGGGGAAGTGGATATGTTTTATCTTGCAGGGCCTTAACACCTTTGTCCCACCCTTGTTTTAAAACAAAAATCCATGAATCTAAAATTTGGCCACTTAGTCACTGATTTAAGTGGTGAGCTCTTAGGACAGCAACATAGAGGTTCAGATTTGCATGTGCCTTCAATATTTTGTTGTGTGAAGAAAGCCATTATGTATAAGTGTGAAAGCTGGTTCTTAACACTGGCTAGAAGACTAATAGAATTTTGTAAACACTCTTTAGGTGCAGGGTAATCTTCCCATTGGATGTATTAGCAGGAGTATAAAACATTGGAAGGACTTACTCATCTCTACTGTGACCTGGTTAGGACCCTACTTGAAATACTGTATCTTCTTTTGAGCACTACAATGCAAAATGGACAGTGACAAATTGCAAGTCCTATTGAATTGATGAAGGATTTGGAAACCAAGTACTATGTGGAATGAATACAAGGTATCAATTCTATACTGAGTACCTAATCCCAGAGAGTACTGAGAGAACATGATTTCTGTCTTCAGATATTTGAAGGACTGACACATAGAAGACAGGTTCAAATTATTTGATGGGGGGGCGGGGCGGGCAGGACCAAAGTCGGTATGTTAAAACTACAAGGAAGGAAATTCAGACTAAATGTCAGAAGAGATTTAGGAATTTCCTAATTGTACAACTATCAGTCAGCACAACAGGTTTCTATCTGAAGTGATAAATTCTCCTTTGCTGAATCCTGCACTCAGCTGGGGACTGGATTAGATGACTTCTAAGGTCCCTTTCAACATTATAATTGAATAGTTGAATGCAATTGTCTTCAACCTCGTGCCCTATAAAGTTTCAGACTCGCTCTCCAATATATCCCAAGGACATTACTGAGAAATTCACACATCTGAAAAAAAAATTAGATTTGGGTAGAATTAATATATTATGTGAATATATCCTAAAATTAATGGAAGATCCTTTTAGAGGCTATGGAAATAATACATTAGTGTGAGTGTCTCTACACCACTTGTATTATAATCTGTAAAAGGAAAGAAAAAACCATACTGTGAAGATGATTCTCTTTTCAACGGAAATTACTACACTAGATAACATCATGTCTTTCAAAGAAGTCAAAGTAGATAGCATCAAAACTTCTGACTGCTCAGGGTGGTAGCAGTGGCTAAGAATACTTTTAATAAACTTTTCTATAGATACTTCCATACACTACTTGAAGGAGGTATGAGTTCCAAAGTTGTTTTTTATTTACATTTATTTCTTTAAGCATTTTATTAGTCACAATATTGTTTTAACTACTAGTTATACACTGCTGAGAATCACATCAAATAAGAGGGGCAGCCATATAAATTTGCCAAACATACAAATAAATTAAATTAGGTCAAGTGAATGGACTGTATATACTGTACTGTTCTGATAAGTTCCATTATAGATTATCCACAGATTACATGGTAAAATACCTTTATGTAAATTACCAAGTTTTCAAATCATGGGGTTTGCACAAAACAAAACAAAACAAAAAGTTTACAGATGATAATTAGAGTATAATTCAGCAAGACTTTTTAGATATCTTCCAAGTATCAAGAAATGGGGGTGATCTTACTCCAAATATGCCCCTGGACATGCCAGAGAAATATATTTATCATTACATTCTTTTTTTAAAAAAATTCCAAGATGAAGTTATTTACCTTACCACTTTAAAGGTCTATGTGATGATGGTGCTCTCCTATCTGCTAAATGTACATTAGTCCAAATATTCTCTGCAAAGCATGAAGAAATTGGAGATTCCTGCATTCTGTTCTCCAAATTCCCAAAAATGTGTCAATAGTAATACTGGAGATGAAAACTAGTTTCAGTGGAAGGGTAGATCTGGTTCTTAAAGATTTGGCTAAAGTTTATTTTCATGTAATCTGCTGTAAATTCTATAACTCATGCAATTCTAGAACTCATATTAAAGTGCTTGGAAGAAGAACATCAGTTCTGTTTTCCTTCTATGATTCATGAAACACTCACCCAAATTCAGTGCCTATGATTAAAGAGGATCTAAATAAGTTTTAGTTCCAAAGCTGTCAAGAGTCTTTTGTACCCAGATAAGAAAAAAGCAAGAGCTAGAGAGATAACATAGATCTTATTTGAAATGTTGATTAAAAATAGTTCAACATGCGTATAAGCTACCAGAAGACCTGAAATATAGAACTAATTGCTTTACAACTAATAAGAAAACACGCCAACTATAATAGCTATAAAGAGAGATGTGTATTCTTAATGGTAAGAAATAACTACAGAAATATTATTGGAAAAGAAACTTAGTAGCTTTGATATATGAACTGAGATAAAGTCCAAATTGTTATTTTAATGGATTGATCCTGTCTGTAGAGCAGAAAGAGATGAGACATGGCAACATAAATTTTTGAAATTTCAAGGTATGAACTGCACAGTTAATCATTATTAGGTACATATTGGCACAACAAGAGAAAGTTCTTTCCACAAAACTCATAAAAACCATTAAATAAGAGCTGTGGTAGTGCACTGGTTAGCATACAGTATTGCAAGCTAATTCTGCCAACTGCCAGCTGTTCAATCTCTATAGCAGCTCAATATTGATTTATCCTTCCATCCTTCCAAGATCGATAAAATGAGGACCCAGATTGTTCGAGGCCATATGCTGACACTAAGTAAACTACTTAGAGAAGACTATAAAGCACTATGAAGCAGTATATAAGTCTAAGTGCTCTTGCTAAATAAAAAGTAATTACAAAAAGATATATGTGGTCCATCTAATACGATAAACAGTGTGACAAATTGATTCAAGCTAATTTCTAATTCCACTCACCATAGCTGCTATGTCAGGCTTTGAAACTGCCAAAAAAACCAACAACAATTAGGCAATATATTTAAGGCTCAGGTTTACAAAATAATCACCCAAGCGGCTTCTGGTAAGTAAAACCTTCCATTTTAGAAGCCGCGAAGCATGCGCAAAACCAGTTGAAACCCATCACTGCTGCTTTCCCTCTATTTTCTCCCTGCTCCTCCTCCTTCTCTTGGGCCGGCTGCTCTGTTGCCCGTATTTCCATTACAGTGCAGCACAGCACCCAGGAACCAGTTTGATAGCAGGTGTGTGTGTGTGTGTGTCAATTTAACAACCAGGGTCAGGTTGGCCATCACGGGAGGCTCATCCTGCATGTGTGGCAGAGCTGGAGGTCAGGATGGGCCACCCCTTCCACAACAGCCAACCTGACCCTGGCCGAACCAGTTGTTTAATTATTTGAATCCCAGCACTGGATACACAGTGGTGGAATTCAATTTTTTTTACTACCAGTTCTGTAGGTGTGGCTTGATGGGCATGGCTGGGTGGTCATGTGCTAGATGGACAGTTTCTGTAAGCAGGGCAATAAAGATTAGGCTAGAAACAACACCAGAATTTTTTCCCCTGCTTTCCTTACAGGATTAACACTGGAAAGTTAAAAAAACAAAACAAAAGGAGATTTCATCTAACAACCGATTCTCCGAACTGCTTAGAAAACTTAACTACCAGTTCTAGCAAACCTGTTAGAACCTGCTGAATTTCACCTCTGGATATACAGTATTAAAATGGGCACCCAAGATTAAGCAGGATGTGATCCTTTACCACAGAAACACAGGCTGTTGACTATGAGGCCATTATACTTTCAGGCTATGGGCTACATTCCATAAGGGGCAAGGAAGAATTTTATGAAACTCTAAATCATCAAAAATAAAATGAACTTAAATCTCTCCACAAACACTGAAAAGCCAATATCTTTAACAATAGAGCAAAAAGCTGGGAACAAGAAGCTTATGTTGCTAGAAAAAAAGAGAAAGAGATGTTTAGTCATACTGGAGAATGTTACATGGAAATAGGAGTCAAATAAAGCAGAATTACAAAGCTGCATCAATTTAACCCAGAACATCATCACCGGGAGTTTTTAGTAGATATAGATTCATAATGAAAGGCTTAAATCAAGGCAAGCAAACAGAGTTACGTTTATCAGACAGTGAATCATAAACTAGATCCCTAAGGCCAGATGTTTTTAACATTTGTGGGGCCAATGAGGTGGAAATTATGAACCACCCTCCTCTCATCTTTTTTAATGACATTGATTCTACCTCTTTCCAGGAAGGGAATATGCATATTATCTTTCTTATCTTCTGTCAGATTAAAGATTTGGTATCTCCAGCAGCATGGCAACGTTTTTCCGTATTGCCTGTCTCATCTGGTTTTAAGATTTAAGACACTAAGATTTGTATTTCTTTTGTACTGAACCTAAACAAAAAAAGAAAAAGAAAAAAACCCCACAGATTGTGTTTGTTCTGTGGGTTTGCCTGTTATTCAATATTGTATGCGCTGATCTTTTAACAATAAACTAAAAATAAACTGAATAATCATGGTCTGTCCTTTTGCATGCATGGCAAGGCGGCAAGGTTTCTGATTCAGAAAGCGTGGAACTTTTTGTTTTGCAGCTGAGTTGTGTAACTAAAAACGGTTTTGCATTTTTTTCTCTAAAAATGGCCTTGAAAAACAAAAGAGAAATATTTTCAACTTTACACACACACACACACACACCAGAATTTGTGCAGAGATAGTTCAGGGCAGATTGTCAAAGCTCAAATAACTTTCAATGTGGTGCTAGCACCAATAAAGTCAACAATTCCAGAAGTGAAGATCTATTGCTCTATAAATCCTGATTCCCATTAATTCAGTTCTAAGTATCTCCTGTAACTATTCTCCTATAAGTAGTCTTTTCTTTTTCCATATCCATTTCTTTTCATATCCATTCTATTAGTTTCTTTTGATGAAAACATTGTGCAAAGTCACAGGGAAAAACCCCCCTGCAAAAGGCGGTTTTATTTAGAACATCTTACACCCTGCAAGGACACTTTTAACACCATCAGACAGCAACATCTGCCGATTCCAGATCCTTGGAAAGTATTCAATAAGTAGATAAGAAGAATCCAAATCCAATTTAAACATCTTGCAAACAGCCCAACCAATCATAAGTTACTAAATTCTGGGTGACTCACAACAAAGAAATTACAATAAATCAAAAGATAAAATATGGAAGTGTAATGAAGCAAGGAGTCTAACTCCTCTTGCCAAAGGCTGGAGTGAAAAATCCTCTTTCCATTTAATGGAAAGCATTTTATACCATCCAAAAAGAGTCTACACATTCTGAGGATCCAATGCCCTCCAACCACTAAGCTATACTAATCATTTGATTAAACTGATTTTATACCAAAAATATTCATATTATATCTTGCAGGCCCAAGAACTTGTGTCTATTGACCATGCAAACTGTGAGAATTGTACTTTCTATGTTTTTTTTCCCCCATTGGTACCAGAATCTATTTTCATGACTTAAAAATCACATGTGATCTGATATCAAAAACACCTAACAATGACTGTGCCCATCAGTTCTGTCTCGGGACTGCCTTCACACTGCTGCAGGCGGCCTTGGTTTGAGCATCTGCCCAGTTACTCTGTGAATCTGATCTGCACGTTTTACTAGGAAATCCAGGATGGTCCTATGAGATTTATCAATCAGATATAGGTCTTTAATTTTGAAGGCCAGCATGTGTGTTGTTGTTTACTTCCTTGTAAATGTTTTGTATGCTATTTAAAACAAAAGCTTCATTAAAAACTGACTGTTAACCTGCTACCTCATTTGGCAATTCTAATACTTGCCCTACAACACCTTTGATTCTATCAGAGAAACTCTTTTGTTGATGTCATTCTGCTTGGAGCAATTGTTCTGTAACAAGTGATGTCATAGTCACATTCATTGCATAGGCTGCTTCATCATAAACAGCCATCAAGCCAGAGTAGTGAGCTAGTTAAAAACAGTTGAACAGTGATTTCCATTTCCTTTCTTTTTTTTTTCTTTAAAAACTGATCATACCAAATCACATAGGAAAATCCTGTGAGAATTTATACAATGATTGTCATTGGTTGGCTGCTATTCCTTCTCACTTTACATCTAATAAACAGAATTCCACAAGCTAAGGTGAGTACATTTTAAATATATATTTGGAATTTCACCTAGGCTATTGTTGGATGCAGAAACAAAGGAATTGGCTGGGGGGGGGGGTTGTGGGATATTACTCAAAATATGTATGGAATTTATATCTCAAGAAAAAATAATTCAGAAAGAAAACTTATTTGTTAAGAGGAAAAAAGAGTGCCAAGCTCAAAATTAAAGACCACAAATCTATATCTGGTTGGTAAGTCTCATAGAATCATCCTTCTTCTGGAGCACATTTTCTATCATATTTTCCCAGGGTTCTGGATTTATGCAAACATTCATTTAGATCCATGTACCACTTCCAACTAGCAGTGACCAAAATTATGACGCAAATAGTGTGGCAATATACTATATGCACTAATAGTTGTTGCAGTGGTGACAACAGTAGGTTGGCTTGTGGGTAATAGGCAAAAATTAAAAGTCTTGGCTTCCATGATATAGCATAAGGATGCTTGAAAAAAATCTGCTCTGCGGTTATACAGGCCACATTCCACATGGCATAAGTGTAACTAAAACTGTTACTCTAGTCCAATGGTTCTCAATCTTTTGTTCACCATGGACCTCCTTTAAATACCTTTTATGGCCACAGACCAAGACCACGGACCCCAAGTCTTAACTCACGATTTAAATCCTACCACTTCTTCAAGCCTTCACAAACCCCTTGTGATGATATTGTGGCCCTCCAGCGGTCCATGGACCACAGGTTGAGAACCACTGACCTAGTCTATACTTTAGCTACCTCACTAAAAAGCATTATAAGGAAGTTGCAAGGTGATGGTCAATAGAGTTTGGTATCTCTGAGCTTGTTTGGTGATGGTCAATGTTTGTGGAAGATTACAGTTTGAAATATAAAAAAAGTCTATGCAAAAGAACACAAAAGATGAAATTAAAGAAACAAAAAAGACATGTCAGTGAAATTATAGGAAAGAGGAAAGGCATAATAGATTTGAACGAAGGTGCTCTTGCAGAGAGGAGTTGACGAATATATGCAGGAAATTAAGGTATAGTTTAATTAGAATTAAAGGGCTAAACTGTCAGATATACCAATTGGTGTCACCTGGGTTGTTATAGATACATATGAGTGTAGCAATCCATAGACTGATGATAGTTGCATATTATGTAACAGTAATGGAAATACCTTAAAGTAATCTTGAGGACAAAATGTGCAGGTTATATATAAACTACTAAAAACGGAAGCATTGTTCTTTAAAGAGAGGTAATAACCAGATTTATTATGAAATAAACTCCCTAAATTTCTCTAGGTTTGCAAAGCCATAAAGCAGATTAGGCGAAGTGTATGTAGTTTATCTCTCCTACATTTTGAAATTGTTTCTTAATAAAGAATAAAATGGCCCATTCAAGGTAAACGCAAACTGCACCTGAACATTAATGTCTTTATGCTATTATGTTACCTTTTCATAGCACATCTTAACTCTTGAAAGAATGAATGGAAGATTCAGTAGAGGACTACTGTCCATCTTCTGTTCTGTGACTGTTTTCAGCCCCTTCCCCTTCCTTCAAAACCTTGTTAGAGGATCAGGAAATGCCTTTGGACAAGTAGAACATGATAGCTCTATCAAGAAAGGGTGAATAAGACCCAGTTCAGCAGAGACATTGTCTTGACAATTGTTGTGGAAGTGTTTTTGCAAATGTCCATGCATACCTAGGAAAGGTAGAGAAGTCCTCCTTAAAGTAGGCATGCTGAACTTCAGGGGAATGGAGCATTTTGATTCTTCAGGTAGTGGCTTAGATATACATGGAGGCATGTGTGTGTTTGGGTTCTTTGCAAAACACCTTTTTAAGTGGTTGAGTCTGACCTGTTGCTTAGCTGTGTTGTATGAAAAAAGAGAATGGTTTTTAAATCTTCCAAAATAAGCAATGAGAAATGCAGTAAGATAAGTAAGCTGAGTGTTAGATATTGCTACTATTTCTGAGGTGAATATTTTGAGATTTAAAGGAAAGACAAATATATTAAAAGTACTTATTTACAAACATGGAACAGAACAGTAAAAAAGTTTTGTCTACTCAAGGCTGGCCATTAACCTTTGGTAAAAGCAATCAATAAAGTCACCCATGGCTCATAATGTCTCCATCTTTTGATCCAGAAAAATTCGGGACCCCACACACACGGGAGGTCACATCTTGGATCTGGTTTTTTTCTCTGATCAGTGGCAGAATGATCTAGGTATAGGGGATGTTCTTATAGAGCCCCTGTCATGGTCATTCACTCCTCAGACTGGACTTCCATTCCACACCCCCTCATTGCAGGGAGGCGGAGCCGATAAAATGATTCCGCCCCAGGCACCTAATGGACCCAGAAAGGTTCCTGACGGAGCTTGGGCCATTTCCCGAGGCACACACACACGACCCTGTTGGGGACTTGGTGGCCACCTGGGAGAGGGTGGCATCCAAGGCTCTCGACTGGGTCGTGTCCTTGCAGCCTCTGACCCGGTGTCGATCCCAATTGGCTCCCTGGTTTTCCGGGGAGCTAAGGGACATGAAGCGCTGGAAAAGATGCCTAGAGACTGGTTGGAGGGCTAGCCGCTCCGAATCTGACCGAACACTTCTACGATCCTATATTTGGACGTATTTTGTGGCAATAAGGACGGCAAAGCGTTCTCACTTTTCTGCCCTAATTGCATCTGCAGAAAATTGCCTGGCCGCCCTTTTTAGGGTGATCTGCTCCCTTCTAGAGGTCAGAGAGCGGGAGGACCCCTTGCAAGGATGGGCCGAGGATTTTTCTTGTTTTCTGCAAGATAAAATCGCTCAGATTCAGGACAGGCTGGACTCTGACTGGGCCCCTCTGGGCGGGGAGGTGGGGGTGGTTTTTGGTGAGACCATCTGGGCTGAGTTTGACCCTGTGACCTTGGAAGAAGTGGACAGGTTGCTGGGCGGCCTTAATGCCACCACATGTTTATTAGATCCATGCCCCTTCTGGTTGGTGTCGGCCACCCGGGAGGTGACGTGAGGTTGGTTCCAGGGGATTATCAATGCTTCTTTGAGAGAGGGGTTCTTGCCTGCTGCCTTGAAAGAGGCGGTGGTGAGACCCCTCCTCAAGAAGCCATCCCTGGATCCAACATTGCTGTCTAATTATCGGCCGGTCTCCAACCTTCGCTTTATGGTGAAGGCTGTTGAGAGTGTGGTGGCATGACAGCTTCCTCAGCACTTGGATGAAGCGAAGTATCTTGATCCTCTCCAATTGGGGTTCAGGTTGGTAGATGATCTCTGGAAGGCACGGGACAGGGGTTATTCCTCTGTACTGGTCCTATTAAACCTCTCGGCGGCTTCTGATACTGTCAACCACAGTATCTTATTGCAGCGATTGTGAGGGTTGGGAGTGGGAGGCACCATATTATGGTAGTTCTCCTCCTTCCTCTCTGATCGCTCGCAATTTGTGTTGGCAGGGGGGCAGAGGTCAGCCTCAAGGCCCTTAATATGTGGGGTGCCTCAGGGGTCGGTGCTCTCACCCCTACTGTTCAACATTTATGTAAAGCCACTGGG
>JAEANM010006054.1:7246-18955 GCA_017656035.1 Myanophis thanlyinensis
AGAGAGAGAGAGAAAGAGAGATCTGCAGTTTTTTTAAAGTTGGGTTTAACCCTGAGAACGCAGTTGTTATGCAATTATAGAGTTGCAATTATATTTCTGTCCTATCATCTTTCACATCTCTCTTACAGTCTTTAATGCAAGAATTATAGTAAAGCTATGGATAAAAACAGGTGAAGAATCTGCCATATTGTCAAAGAAATCACATAATGCTTTCTAATTGTGTCCATATTGTGACTTGATGATGAGTATTCCATTGAGAAATTAAAGTAAAAATATAAGTTCCCTGAAAATCAGGTAGGTAAAGTAAAATAGATTAACCTCTCCCACACATTTTGTCATTTGTCATTCCCATAAAGACAACTTTAATAACTTACCAATTTGCTTAAAATAAGTTAACTATATTAGAATAGTAATATGCTAAAAAATAAATCAGTCTGAAGTAATAAATCATTTTACATTTATTTATCCTGTAAACTCAGTGGGATTTTAAACCAACTATTAAACAAATAATTTAAATTGAGGTTTCTAAAAAAGATGTATATCTAGATGTGTGAAAAAATTTCTTAGAATCTTAGCTATTTATTCCCAGATATTTAAAAAAGGATTTCAAAGAACAGAGAAATATTAGAACTATAGGAAATGTATAATATTATCTCTACCATTAATCAGGTACTGTAGTGTGATAATTTACCGAACTATTGTGCAAAATCAATACATTTTGGTATAGAAAATACAAAATTCAATATCAAAAATACAAAATTATTAATAATTAAATGTTTACATTCAACTGCAGGCATTGTTATGCTCAAAATGTGCCTAGCCCTGGTATTTCCTGGGGTTAGGGATTTGGTTATAAGTCTGGAGATGTATTCTGTATTTGAATGTATTGTGTGTTTTGTGTGATTGTACCGATGGATTGTACTGATGGAGTACAAATTCCAGGGAATGGAATTTCACTGCACACATGTTGTGCATTGGCAATAAAGGATTGGATTGAATAGAAAATTGAATTGAAATAATCTCACTGATACTGTATGTGTAGCATTAATAGAATACCACATGCTAATAAAAAAACATACATAAATAAAGAAGATTGTTTCAAAAATTCAGTTATATCACATCAAAATTCATTCAAACATCCAATGAAATCACCAATGGATATTTTCTTTAAGATGAGTAATCAAATATTACCAGATACTTGATGACCTTTATAAAACAATGTTTTTCAGGATCTGCTGTCAATGTTTCTGTGTCAATGTTTTGCATCTGGATAAGATCTTTTCCAGCCATCAAAACATGCATCCAGCAAGATTTGTTCCAGGCTTCAAAACGTATTTACATAAGTATCCTTGAAATATAAACTTTTTAGAAAGGCACCATTTTAGACCTCCCATATTATGGGGATAAGGATTTTGATAGATATTATTTATCATTCTGTGGCTCAACCATTTCAACCAGAAGCTTTTCCTGCATCCAGACATTTAGTGATATGTATTATTCCTTGGAAAGATAAAAATTGGAGCTAAATAAACAATGTGATCATATTTAGTCTGAGTAACAGTTATATTAGAGCTATATAGAATCTGATTTCTGTCTGAAGTTACATTTAACTCTGTATGACACAGTTGAGATTAAACATTTCAAAAGCTAAATTACTGAACCAAAACCTTGTATTTTACTGGAAACTGGTTTCAGCAGAACAACTTATAGTTTACCCTTATAAAAAGGAGGAACAATGAAAAGAGCCTTTCCTTTTATGAAGCAAGCATACATTTGAATGAGGAGTATTTTGCTTTGCTCTTTCTGCCAGCTTTTCTGCCTTTCTCTACTTATCCCTTCATTTGGAATATATGGCCTCCTTTTAGGTTCTATTATATTTTTGCAATTGATATTTCAGTAGAATAGGCACTATTCAGGCTTCTGATCAGCATTATTGTCAGAAGTACAGTTTTAAAACCTTCTGTTAATGGTTTCCACCTCCCTTTGAATGGCTTTTAGGATTTCTGGGACATGAACATTATTCTTTAACGTAAAAAGAATAAATGGCAAAACATAAAGCTCTTCTGTCTAATTTAATAAGAGAGTAGGATACTGTGGCAAGCACAATTAGTGCAGGAATGGGTATCAGGCTTTTGAGCTGCAGCCCTCTCGACTCATTGGTCTATGATAATTATCTGAGGTCTTTTCTGGACTTGGCCTTGAGGCCTCATCACAGTACTGCTTTGAAGTCTATGTTCCCATTTTCCACCAGATAATCAGGGAATAAGTATCTTATTTCTGAATGTTTAGCCAAAAGCTGAAAAACACAGAGAAGTCTCTGCTATAGCATGGCTGGCAGTGAAATCCTTTTTGTTCCCTTCATTGTGGAATAAGAGAAGATAATAACCTTGATCCTCTTTCCTTTTCTTTTTCCTTAGATGTCTCTGGAACAATCTTTTCTGTTTTGTTCATAGCCAATAGTGCAATAAATAAATAAATAAATAAACAAACAAACAAATCCTCATCTTTACTATTATCTCAATGGTGGGGGTTAGAAATTACACACTGGCTGATCTGAATGTCCTTCTGGCCAAGTACATGTAGTACATTTTGGAAGTCATTCCTTTCAAAAATAATAGCTGGGCCCAGAGCAAAAATGAAAGTTTTTCATTAAAAAAAATCTATGCTCCCCAGGTTCAATTTTCTCTTTCATCTTCCTCAATTTCAAATGAAACAGAACATTTTCAAAACTAAAAAAGAAACATTGGAAGGTGCGTTCTAGAATCAGTGTCACCTAAAAATTTAGGAATTACTGCATGGATTCAGACTGTGACTAATCTGAAGTCATCCATAAACCTAGATTGAAGACAATACTGGCCGATACAGAATTGTTCCCAATGTTATTAATGTTTTGTTTATGAACATCACAAAAGAAAAATGCTTCCATCAGTGTGTGGTTAGCTAAAATATATTAAATAAATTGTATTATAACTACAAGAAACTTTAAGGTTATCAACATAACTGTTTTCCTGTCTAAAAAAGCACCAGCACACAGCTGCTCCATCTTATCCAGGGTACTTTCTGCAGTATGCTCAACTCATCCAGCCTGGGAAAAACTTGATTCAATTCGCTTGTGTGTTCTCTCCACAATCCCTGTAGTTTACTGCAATATAATCTGAACAATCTAGCAAATTTCAGATATTAAAAAGGTAGTGATGAAAGGATTGTTAGCATATATCCCCATCCCTAGATTATGCCAGTCCTGTCCACAATTTTCTCAGAAGCGCTGTAGAAAACTTTGAAAAGAAATGCATTTTTATGTTGCCCTCAGCACTTTCAGCTGTGAAAAGAAAAAAGAATAACCCAGGAATCCTTACCACTATGTACATTTAAAAAAAAAAAAAAGATATTTTGGGTGAGAAAACAAAAATACTGATCAGCCTTTTAAGAGATATTTCTCAATTCCTCAAATTTGGATCACATCATAGATGAAAGAGGAATGGTAGGCTCAGCTGATCTCCATTGAACAAATGAAGCCAACAACAAAATTAAATGAAAAAAAAAATTAAATTGAGAATTATACTGAAACACCAAATTACTTCTGGCCTCGTGTTACTAATTACCTAATCTTCATCAAACTTTACCTCAAGAGTAAACAATCCATTACTAAGATAACCAATCACTAACAGTTCCCACCAGTGTTTGCTGAAGCTAAAGAATATGTTATCCTAAAGGTTTATAAGGAAAAGTTAAACTAGTCTTTAATTAAAAAGATAGATTAGAGAATTGATCATCTGCATGGGTTGTTCACACTTCCTATGTTCATATATTGTGCTAAGCATTTAATCTTGTCATTATATGTTTATATACCCAACTATTGTGATTTTTAAATTGTGACTGATGGATTAGTATGATATGTGATTTTGTAACTGAATCACCTTGGAAGATGGAGGGAAGAGATGTAGCCTAGGGTATGATCAAATAAAAGGGAGAAGAGTAGAACACAGGTAGAAACTTAGAAAGGCTCCACCCTAACTAATCAGGCGGTAAAAAGAGACAGTGGAAGATATGTCTTTTCAGATTTGCAAGATTTGCTTAATATAGCCTTATGATAAAGTAGAATTAGCTCTTCTGGTTGTATCTCCTTGGGAGGCTGACAGAATCCAACCATTTGTATCTAAGACAACAAACCATGGTTAACAAAGGGTGGATTTTCATGATGTTGAAATATTTTTGCCAGAACAATTTCAGAAATATTAGCTTATTGCAGAGATGAATAGTCCATGGCTTGTACAGGTATATAGAATCCCAAAATTTAGAGATGAAATGCTGAATGTTAATAGAGTGATTTCAATTAATTTTCCAGATATGGGAGAGATTTTAGAAAAAATATATGGGGTACCAAAAATCAAGCTCAAAATTTTAGCCATATCCCTTTTAATGATCTTACATAATAACCTCATAGCATCTTTTGATATTCAGGATGGCCAAAAGACTTAGTAGTGGTTTGCAAATCCTCTAATGATATTCATCCCTGACTTGCAGTATGCAATTATAAAAATACATTTAAACATCAACTCAAAATTATGTGTATCTCAAAGGTGATTTTTTTCCTCAAAAAGCAGCTGGACTTTCTTGAGGTATTTTTTTTTTTTTTTTGCTTTGAAAAGCTGAGGTGAGCTGAGGTGAGCTGAACTGAACTGAAGAACTGAAAAAGTGAAGAACTGAAGTAGCTTTTTGGATGAGAAGTGAACAATTTTCAAAAGAACCCCCCCCCCCAAGTCCAGTTGCCTGTTGGAGAATAGAACCATTGGGACAACCATGACCTGTATGATTGAGAATCTCCATAGACAGATATGTATGTATATATCCTCAGGTTTCCCAGTTCTATAAGACTAAAATAACTAAATAATCAATAAATATAAACATAAATGTCACAACTATTTAGAATATATCAGAATAGTTTCTATGATTGAATGAAGTTGTAATGAATTCCCCTATGAAAGGGAAGTGATGGACTACAGTGAAGCAGCAGTCTCTCAGAAAGGAGGGAACACATTCCAAGGAAAGGAGTTCATACAAAAGACAACACTGTCTGGAGCCGGATCAGAGATAGAGGAAAAGATTTAAGATAGCCACTTCCTAGGCTCTCCTGGGGTATATCTGTTAGGGTAAGAATAGCATAGTTTCCGTTTAGGCAAGATTCTGTCTATATGCTGTGAGCAAATGAGAGCTGTCCTTAGATTGGATTATTCTATATGGTTCTTGCGCTTGACAGAAATGGTTCTGTTTAGAAAAATATTATACCAATTTCCATCCCATCCATCTTCTCTTCTCCTTTCCAAATAAATGTTCTCTCTCACTATTGAGCATAGTTAGATTTGGGATTCTTTTAGAAAGTATTTATGTGGGCTTCATTGTGGGCTGTTTTGGTGCTTGAAAATAATTTCTTTCTTTCTGATTATCTGCCAGTTTAAAATGTGTCACCTGTTCTTCTTAGCCAGCACCACTATCTCTTTCAAGCAGCAATAAGATTACTGCCAAGAAAAGCATCTGCAATTACCAACACCATACATGTTTTGTCAGTTTTAAGCCTATTCTGTCTTACCTGCTTTGATGTACGCTGCTGAGCATCATAGAAAATAGCTCCCATTGAGTCAAAATAAATGACATTTAGGTGTGCTAAATACTTCTTGTTTCATCTTTTGTTTGGTTTACACCCACATTTTAAATCTTAAAACCAGTCTTTGTACAAAATTATTTCAGATGCACCTCTCTGTTTCTCAATGGGAATTTTCATCAAACCAAGAAAAGGATTATAGTGCATTAGAAATGATTAATTATTTTTTAAGATAACCCTCAGCATTTGTATTTGTTCTTCTAGGTAGATAGGCACTCTCAGCTGAGTTGAAATATTTATTACATTAAGTGTTTACAATTAATGATCTCTCCCACTCAGCAGTTGCATGCAATGTAAACCAGCTCATGGTTATTTTTTTAGATTACCCAAATGGCATGTATTTCATAAAATTTATCGTATAATTCACTGATTATATATCATATAACATTTGATAAGTAGTTACCGATTTCATTTTGAATGGCTCCTACAATTTTTAGCTCACCTACATTTAGATAAAGACTCTTGTCTCTTTTATTGTAAACCATCCAGAGTCACTTACACAGTGAGATGGGCAGTGTGTGTATTTTATAATAAATAAATAAATAAAGATCAAGAGTGTCTGATTTAGTCACCAAAGGCAACCCGGAGGCAAGCAAGCATTTTAAGCACATTTGCAGCCAGCACTTAAGGAGCATTCAGCAATTTGCAATATGTTCCCATAAATAAATGATAAAATATTCCCCAAACAACTGACATGTGCTGAAAAATCTGTTCATGGATAATTAAGAAATAGAAATAGAGAGAGTACACTCTCCGGCATTCCACTATTTATGATTGTATGCAAGGACTTCAACTGGATTTGAGATTTTGTTTTTCTGATAAAGAATCCAATTGAGAATGTTAGATATATCAGTCATCAGAGTTCTATATATTTTCTCAAATTTTGAATATTCACTGTAAAAGTCTGGTAATTGAAAATTACAATACTTGGGAATAATTTAATTTGCAGTGAAGGGAGTGGTCACTTCAAAGAAAAGATGATGTTGGAATCAAAGCCACATTTCTTTCCTGTCTTATTTTATCATTATTGACTTCCTAAAAGTTATCAAATATCAGTTTGCAAAGTAAGCAACAAGTATCAAAGATTAATGCAAATTATCATAACTCGCATGGTCTTTTCTTTGTTCTTCAATATAATTTCTATATCTTTTTCGGAAACCATGCATGTTTTTCTTGGTGAAAAAGTTTAATATAAGACAACAGGAGACTGTTTTTTGTTATTCAGTTGGTGCTCCGTCTATGAAGTATTCCAATAACATAGTGTGGTATGTTCCATCAAGAGCATGCCACCAAGTCTTTCACCTAATAAATATCAGTATACGATTGTGCTCCAGACTGAAACTATATAGAATACAAACAGAAAAAAAAATGTATGTGATTATATACAGTCATAGATTGAACACCCCAATATTTTCTGGCAAATTAATGGCAAACTAATCTGCCCCGAAGTTATAGACTGGGTGTCAAACACGATCATGTCATGGGTGGGATTGTGACATTTCATGATTTTTTTTGCCTTTGTGGAGCTAGGATAGGCATAGCCTGACCATGACATATCTGGCCTGCTGGCCGCCAGTTTGACAGGCCTGTTATAGATTAATTCAATAATTAAGTCTGCTTTTATACAAATCAATTGTTTTCTTTTGGTGGTCTTTTTGTTGTTATTCACCACGTTTTATATAAATCAACAGCCCTTAAAAACTATTCACAAAAAGGCTAATTTATGAAAAGTTAGCATATATTATTCAGGGTACATCCAGAGCTAAACAGCATTACTAAGAGCAAAAGAAGACAGGAGAGACATCTTTGTGCTGCTTTTTCTGTTGCATTTAATTAGTGTCAGACTCATTTCAAGGATGTGCACTCCAGCCTCTTACAATTATCTTTGCCTTCTTGACCTGATTCCAATCCAGTAATGGAAGGGACCATAACTAATAATTTTACCTTTTTTGCTTTGAAGGTTTTAAAAAGAAAAAAAAAAACCTAATGCATTCCAACTTGCTTTGGGATTTATGACTAATAAATATTTAAAATGTTTAAGCCCTATCACTCTAGCGCCTATTCTTTTAAAAATCATGTTGTCCAGGCACTCCACACCATGGGTTGACAGTGGTATTTTTTTTTAACATGCTTTGAACTATAACAGTCCAGGAAAGGTGATGTAAGTGGAATCCAGCCAATTTTCAATCTCTTCCTAAGCATTTTTAAAAATAAAAGAACCTTAGAGATAGAAAATAGAGATAGAGATAGAAAAGAAAAAAATATGTAAAGGATATAGAATATTTTTTGTATGACAAAACAAGAATTTGTCTATTACATTTTGTAAAAAGGATCCTTTTCCTCAAATTAAATCAAAGGTAACTTTTCTAACGTATCTCAACATTTCCCATTTTAATACATCAATTTTTCCGTAGCAACAGCCTTCCATAATTTTCCACACCAGGGATCTAATTATGAAGCTCTGTGTCTTTGTAATGGAAGATATGGATGAACTTGGAGAACGAGGGGAAGTGATGCTGCCTAGGAAACAACAGACAGGAGCCTTCAGTCATTTAACCATCAGAAAAAGAAATTTAGAAGAAATCAGGGGCAAGACCTTTGAACTGTCAGACTTACAAGATTGTTAATGTAGCCTTACAGTAAATTAGATTTAGTTCATCTAGTAGTCCTATTTCCTTTTCTAGTATGCTACTATAGCTAATCTGGCAGCAACCATCATGTATTGGCAATCATGTTTTCAGTTCTATGACTTGTCTCATTAAATAATGATAATAAACATATCTTGGGAAGGTAACCACATTTTCTGATGTCCATACTGTTATTCTCTCTCTGATAATCCTTGATTTATGACTGTAATTAAGCCTAGAATTTATGACTGTAAATTGTTGTAAATTGTCATAAATTAAGGCAATACTAGGATTGGAAGTAATATCCTGGCCATTTTTTTGTAGCAGTCAGTAAGTGATCATGGTGATTGTTAAATAAACCCATTTATTTGAATGAGCATTTTTTTGCCAGTTTTCAGCAAAAAATGCCAGAAACCAGCAAAAAAAAATGTGTATTATGGTCATGTGACCCCAGAAAATTGGTTGTTAAGCTGTGCCACTGGACATGGAGCAATGTGACCATTTATGAAGGCCATAGCTGTCATGATTTCAAACAATCATAAAACAACCATCATTAAGTGAGAAATACCTATAATCATTTCTGCCAATAATCTTTGTATGATCTCACATGGCCATTATACATGCACATTTTGCTTTATCAAAGTTCTAACATTTATTTGGGCCTTTCCCATAATTTTAGCAACTAGTATAAAAATAGCACTTAGATTTATATACTGCTTCACAGTGCTTTATATCCCTCTCTAAGTGGTTTACAGAGTCAGCATATTGCCACCAACAATCTGGGCCCTCATTTTACTGATTTCAGAAGGATGGAAGGCTGAGTTAACCTGGGCTAAAGTATGCAGATAAATACCAACTATGGATAATTGTAATATTTTTTTTTCTGATCTTTGTTGACATAGATTGAAATGTGGAATTGTTCCAAAGTGTAGCCATTCTGTGTCTGAGATAGTGATTCTTAAATCTGAGTCCCTTGTTTCTTTGAGAGATGTTGATCCTGCTGTAACCATTTATAAAAGGATTTTATATGTTTTGGATTTTAGGCCTTGTAGAGGACTCTGAAGGTTCTAACATACAATTTTCAAAATCTATTAATAAGCACAATACTATGTTCTTATGGATTTTACTTTTAACAACAACAAAAAAAACTTAATTAGTAGCCAATTAATCATCAAGGCTCAGACCAAAACTTCTTTTGAAAATTAGAACATAAAATGTAGAACAGGGTTGGAAAGATGTAGAATGATTTTTAAGTAATTAAAGGAATGAATGAATGAAATAATAAATAAATGTTAATTGGGATAAAATTAATCAAACTATGCTATGTACAAATCAAAAGTAATATGAAAATGGTAATGATGTTCACTTACCTAAGGTACACAATATATTAAAAAATTATTGTCAGAGATTGTATAGATCAGATAATCCACATTTAGAATAAATAGACAACTATCTCAAGGATATTCCACTAAATCCCATTTCTTTAGATCAGAGAAAGATTTTGAATAAAGATATTTCTGTATCAGGAAATACTCAGTGTTATAAAGAAGCTGAAGGCTAATAAATCATCAGAATCTGATGGACTCTAGTTGTTTTTATAAAAAGATGAATTAGGTGAATTTACAGTACCTATGCAAATTATATAACAATATTCTTAAAAAACAGTATTGACTGACATATGACAGGATTCAACAGTTGAATCAATAGTTGAAACCAGGTAACCAATAGTTACTTAAAGACCAATTCCTCTGCTAAATAAAGATGCATAGATTGTTTTAATGTATATATTAGCTATGATATTGAAAAAACTAATAACTTACTTTAAACTAATATAGTTTTGTGAAACAAAAGCAAGTTTCAGATCCCATTAGAAAAATATTAAATTTTATTAAATATAACAAATACAAATCACATTCGGTTGATTTCCATCTTGATGCATACAATGACCAGTTAGAATACACTTTTCTTGAAAAAATTTTGAATAAATATTCAATAAGTATTTTGGACAAAATTTATAGTTTTTACTTACTGTATTTTAGGCAAAATACATGCCATAAAGTTGTCAGTTCTTCCAAAATAGTTTTATTATTTCCAAGTTATACAGTATAATTCTTAGGTTTTGAAGTTTTAGCAACAAATGTATATAAAATTTATATTTAATAGAAAAAGACCAGAAATAACAATACCTGCCCCTGCTATTTCTGAAATTTTAAAAAGAGGGTTGGGTCTTCTTCCTAAACATTTTCAATATGAAATCTTTTTAGGAAGATAACTTGATTATAAATGAATACTTGATATAACTTATTTAATTTTTCTGGGTTTTTAACAATTTTCTTATTTTACTTTGTTGTGTGCAGTTTAGTATTAAATGTCAGATGTTTAAATTTTATTTGGGTTTTACCATGGTTTTTCCTGGTTTTAAATAAATCAATTTTTGGACAGGCAAATTATGTTTACAGCACTCTCCAAGCTACCGTATATGATATCATCACGAGGCAGCAGCAAACTCATCCTGAGGGTGCTTTTGTCATGGCTGGGGTCTTTAATCAAGCCTGTCTAAAGTCTGTCCTCCCCAAGTTTGTGCAGTATGTGCAATGCCCCACCAGAGGGAAGGACATTTTAGACCATGTGTATTCAAACCTAACACAGGCATATAGAGCAATGCCCCTCTCCCACCTGGACAAGTCTGACCATCTCTCTCTGCTGCTGTGCCCAAAGTAAATCCCACTCAGGAAAAGAACACAGCCAGTCAGGAAAACTGTCAAAATCTGGCCAGAGGGGACACTCAGCCAGCTGCAGGACTGCTTTGAAACCACTAAGTGGAACATATTTGAACATCTGGAAATGCAAGAATACACTGATACAGTACTCTTGTATATCAAACATGCACAGATAATGTTACAGTGGACAAGCGCATCAGAGTTTTTGGCAATTGCAAACCCTGGATGCCAGGAGAGGTATAGTCACTTCTGAGAGCCCAGAATTCTGCCTTCAAGGCAGGTGACAGAGATAAATACAATGAGGCCAGGGCAAATCTAAGGAGAGGCATCAAGGCAGCTAAACAGAAATATAAACAAAAGGTGCTGGGCCTTATCACAGGAGAGAATGAAACAGCTTATAGGAAGGAAATCCAGAACTACATGGTGCTCAGAAAACAATCTGTACCAAAACACCAGAAAAACTAAGGAAATGGTGCTGGACTTCTGGAAACAGAGAGAGGAACCTGCTCCACCCTATATCAAGGGAGGCTGCGTGGAGAGGGTTTCCTCTTTCAAATTCTTGGGAGTACACCTCAGACAGGACCTCACCTGGAAAAGTAACATATCCCAGGTGATCAGGAAGGCCCAACAAAGACTCCATTTCCTGAGAGTCTTATGGAAAAACCAGGTGGCAAAGCGGCTGATGACTTCCTTCTACCAGTCA
>JAEANM010006055.1:0-18954 GCA_017656035.1 Myanophis thanlyinensis
CGACAGCGTTAGCCATCCTTAGCACTTCTGGCCCACACGTATTCACAAAGATCCCCATTTTTTCATTGTTGGGAATATTCATCTGCTTTGTTGTTGCGAGATAGAACTCGAATCGCTGCATAAAAAGGTCCCACGATTCGGTCCGCGGATTGAACTCCTTGCATTGGAGCGAGCTGCTCGATCCGGTGCTTGCTGGATGTTGAGTAGGTTGTGCTGCTGGTCCTGTGGCTGCCACTGTTGGGCTCACGGAGGCTGCAGTCGCTGTGGTGGACATTTTGGGTTTTGTCGATGGCTACGGTGATGATTAGGGTGTAGAAAAAAATCCCACCTTCGTCGCCAGTGTTATAAGCTTTCGGCTATTTATAACAGTGTTATAAATAGCCGAAAACCCAGTCCGATTCGGTTAAGTAAGACGCGAGAAACGGGGTCCGTTTGGATGACCGCGAGGGGTCCTGTTTATTTCAAGACGCGAGTAAAACTCACGATGCTGGATGTCAATCAAGTAAGAGGGAGTCTGCAGGGAAGCCGCGGCTTTTTATATTTGCCGCGGCTTCAAATTTCTCCGCTTCTCATTGGCTGGTGAGCCAGCCAATGGGAATCATTGCCTCGACAGTCAATCAGCTGTCGGTCGTCTTCCTGCGCATGCGCAATATACAACAGATTACATCCCTGGGCTCTCAAGGAGCTGACAGACACGATTTCAGAACCACTGGACCAAAACTTTCAAAGCACCTAGAGCAATAGAGGACTGCAAAAGAGCTGATGTGGTCCACATCTTCAAAAAGGGGAAAAAACAGAACCAGGAAATCATAGACCAATTAATAACTGGAAAATCCTGGAAAAGATAATCAAGCAATGGATCTGCAAACACCTAGAACATAGAATCATAGGACTGGAAAGGAGGTCTTCTAGTCCAACCGCTTGCTCAAGGCAGGAGACCTTATATCATCCCAGTCAAGTGGTTGTACAGTCTATTTCTGAAAACTTCTAGCAATTGAGTGCCAAGAAGTCAAGCTATTTCATTGATTAATTGTTCTGTCAGAAATGTTCTCCTTGCATCTAGGTTGGATAGATCTATAGAAACAAGCAAAGTTATTACTAAAAGCCAACAGGGATTTGTAAAAAAAAAAAAAAGACAAATAATTGTCAGGCAAACTGTATTGTATTCCTTGACAATGTTTGGAGTTTAGTAAGGCATTTGACGAAGTAGACCACAACTTGCTTCTTGGTAAGTTAGAACCATGTGGGAGAGACAGCATCACCACTAAATGGATTTGCAACTGACTGATCAACAGTAATCAACGTATAGCCCTCAAAGAATTAATCTACATGGAGGGAAGTATACAGTGGGATACCCTCAAGGTTCTCTCTTAGGTCCAGTACTCTTCAACATCTTCATAAATGATTTAGATAGGAGGATAGAAGGGGAACTCATCAAATTTACAAACAATACCAAGCTGGGGGGAATAGCCAACATTTTAGAAGTTAGACTCAAGATACAGAAGGACCTTGTTAGACCTGAGCATTGAGCCCTATCCAACTAGATGTAGTTGAGTGGCGAAAAAAATAATATCTTTCACATTCCTCCACACCTCACTCATTCATCTGGACACTGGAAAAGGAAACTATGTCAAAATGCTCTTTGTGGACTACAGTTCAGCATTCAACACCATAATCCCCTCCACACTCACCAGCAAGCTGAAACACCTGGGCCTCAGCCCACCCCTGTGTCGGTGGATCTCCAACTTTCTAACTGGGAGACCACAGGTTGTAAGGATGGGCGGGCATGTCTCAACCTCACTCACCCTCAACACCGGAGCCCCCCAGGTCTGTGTTCTGAGCCCCCTGCTATACTCCCTAAACACGTACGACTGCACAGCCACTACAGACTCCACCACCATCATTAAATTTGCTGATGACACCATTGTGGTAGGCCTGATCTTGACAGCCTATCTAGATGAGATTAAGAACCTGAAGAACTGGTGCCAGAAAAACAACCTCCTCCTCAATGCCAGCAAGACAAAGGCACTGACAGTGGACAAGCACAAAGAAGAAAAGGACATACCAGACCCCTGTCACCAACAAAAGCCCAGTGGAGTGGACTACTTCAAATACCTAGGCATCCACATCTCGCAGAACCTAACATGGACCCAACACATTGACACTGTGGTGAGAAAGGCCCGACAATGTCTATACCATTTGAGGCGACTGAGCGACTATATGACTGTGCATGTGATGAATAAAATTTGATTTCATTTCATTTTATTTGATTTTGATTTGACATAGCCAAGAAAAACCAAAGGTACAGGTATAGAACAGATGATACCTGGCTCACTAGCAGTAACTCTGAGAGGAATCTACATGACCATCACTTAAATATGAGCCAGCAGTGTGTTGCAGCTGCCAAAAAAGCCCATAAGAACATCAAAGATGATTAGGAGTCTGTAGGTTAAGCCATATGATGAATGGTTGCAGGAATGGTATGTTTAACAAAGAGAAGGATGAGGGGTAACAGTATTTCAATTTTGAGAGGCTGTCACTGAGAAGAGAGAGGGTCAATCAAAGTATTTGAGGGTAGAATAATAAGTGATGGAATGGAAACTTTCAAACAGAGATGGAAGTTAGAATTAAGGAAAAATTTCCTGACAATTAGAATCAGTGGAATGGATTGCCTCCAGAAATTGTGGATGCTCCCTCCATGGAGATTTCTAAGGAGGGATGTACTACATTTTATCCAGAATGGTATAGGGCCTCCTGCTCTAGCAGGTGGGTGGACTAGAAAACCTTCACAGTTCCTTCCAACCCTATTATTCTAAGTTCTACATGGCAGCTCCTCAGCCTGATGAAGAGGAAAAATAACTGGGCTGAAAGGGAAAAAAGAAGAACCAAGTGTGTTCTTCTTCAGTTAAGTGGCCTGGTTAATAAGTTGTAAGAATACAACAAGAGGTGGCCAGCTGACGAGGGAAGAATATGGGCAAAGAAAGACCTGAAATTGACAGGTACTTGGATTACCAGATTGAGTCACTCGAGCAAAGAAGCAGGGGAGCAGAAACCAGTCTCCTTCTTCCTGACCATTCAAAGAATCAAAAAATAAAGTTTGAAATTACCAGATGACACCCAAGTCCACTGGGTCACTGTACTGCAAACTGACTGTGACTCTGGCAGAAGCTGTCAAAGGGAATTTTGCATCTGCTCACTGAGTCTTTTGCACAACAGACATCCCAAGCCAGCTGTGGAACAACGGGAGCTGGTTGTTGTGTTATTTGTAAATATCTGTGCTGTATAAACTCATATGCTACATGCTCCAAGTTCCATATTTTATAGGTGCTTTTAATTTTCTGTAAACCTCTCAAGACCTGCTTGTGGCATCAGGCCCTGGGGTCTCAAGGGACTGGTGAGTTAATGAGACGGCTCCATGCTCTGCAAGATTCGATGCCCTCCCTTTGCCTTTTAATCATATATTATTGTTTTAATTGGTTTTTATATTGCCATTTTATAGGTTTTTTTTATTGTAAACTATTCAGAATTATGGTCTGTGAGATAGGCGGCAATATAAATATGATAAACAAATATAAAATCAAAACCTTGATTACCATAAGTAATTAAAGTAATTAATAATTACAAGCAACCATTTTCAGAAAGGAAATGTTCCCCTTGTCATGTGAGAGCCACAAGGGGATTTGGGGGTTTAAGATTCACTTTTACACTCATTATGTGTATCTCACTTTTTTAATCATTTAAAAAATCTGTTTATTACATTCTTTATTTACCTATAACAATATTCCCACCACTTTTCTCACTTTATGTGCTATGATTTAAAACCCATCAAATACATCAGTTGATTAAAAGGCCGGTACCAAAAGTTCACGTCTCATTTTGAGGCCCCACTTATCCTGCCTTTTTCTTTCTCAGCTCACCAAAAGCTGCTGCTCTCTTGGGTCCCGGCTTCGAGTCTCACAGCTCAGAAGACAGTCTGTTCCTACCCCCCTGGGAGTTCCCAAAGGGCTGCCCTGGACTTCCTCTGGGCTCACCCGGATCAGGCCACAGCTGCTCCCCCATTCATTTGCCACGCTAATCATTTGAAATGAGAAATACCTAGTGGGTGGATCAATGAAGCAGAGTGGGGCTGGCCTGGGCATCCTTTGAAAAGCTGCACGATGTCAACATGAATTAAGAGGTTCTCAAATTTTGTGGGTGCACCTTCTCAATGTTGTCAGACTCAAGCAATTACAGATAGTACTGACCGTTAAAAGTTACAACGGCATTGAAAAAAATGACTTCTGACCATTTTTCACACTTACGACTCTTGCAGCATCCCCCTGGTCATGTGATTTAATTCGGATGCTTGACAACTGGTTCATATTTATCACGGTTGCAGTGTGTCTGGGTCAGTGTGACCATCTTTTGCTTCTGACAAGCAAGCTCAGTGGGGAAGCCAGATTCACTTAACAACCGTGTAACTAATTTAACAATTGCAGTGATTCACTTAACAACTATGGCAAGAAAAGTTGTAAAAAGGGACTCATTTAACAACTTTTTCACTTAGCAATAGAAATTCTGGGCTCAATTGTGGTCATAAGTCGATGGCTACCTGTATTTGCACAGGTATCCTCTATGAACTGCCAGGGAGGGGAGGGGAGGGGCTGCCTTTGCCCTCTTCTTGCCTGCCAGGCATGCCAAGCTCTGCCCCCTCTTTGCCCCCTGGAGAGCAGCCCCTTCCCCTTAGGAATCCAGACTGTGTCACACCACAAAAATACAATTTAAATTGTTACACTGAAACCCTTAAGGAATAGGGTGGCCTTGGGATGAACAACTAATGGAAGAGATACGCCATACAAGGACTTTCCTTTTTGCTGGTAAGACATTTTATAATAAAAGCTTAGAAAATGTGGCCCATTACTCAGCAAGCAGAAGGCAGGAGAGATATCTTGATATCCCTCTAAAATGTGTGTAGTAAAGGAATGCTTAAAGAATTTTTCCTCTCACTTAAACTTCATCTTGTTTCTAATATTGCTGATATGGTGCGTAGCTAGATAATATTTCTTCAGGAAAGTTGTGGCTTGTTGGTTTTAACTCCTGTATTCTATTTTCATTTGATATTTGTAGCATGGATTTAATGTTTTTCTACTCCATGCAGAATTGCACGATTGTGAAAAATTGAAATAATTCTGAAGGCTGTCCTAAGTAAGATGCATTAAGTACAGTCTACACTACTTTGGCTTTGACTTGGGATGCTGCAATTTTGTGCCCCAAATGCTACAGAAACAAATAATTGTACAAGCATACAACAATCTGGGAGAAACTTTCACTCTTAAACCATAATTATGCACATCAAGTTTTATTTAAAAAGAATCAATAGATGTTAAATGCTGCGTTAGGTGGTTAATCCCCAATATTTTCAGTACAATTAGAGTTCAGATATAAACTCACCCTGCCTGCCTGTCTGCCTTTCCGCTGCTCTGTGTGGATAGGAGGCTCTCTGCAAAGCCTGGTGAAGGGTCCAGCTTTGCCTGGATGCACAAGGCTGATCCCAGCTGGATGCATTCTGGGCTTTCCTTCCTGCTGTCTGGATAAGTAAGCTTTTCAGGTGGATTAGATCCACAGATGTCACCTGTTCCAGTACAGACATCTATGGGGTAATTGAGGGCATCCCGACATCGAGATGTAAACTCTGCCACTATTAAACTGACATCACAACACCACAACTACCAAAGGGCAGGGCACCAGCTTGTGGGCCTCACTATGGCCAGGAATGGCACCTAGAATAAAAGAATAAGAATTGCTCTTCTGCTGCTTTGGGCTCAATAAATCAGCAAGAATAGGTTCATCTCTGCTGGATTAACTCCATCTTGCCCAGAATCTGCCCACAGACTTCTCAAGTAGCAAAGCCAAGGGACGACCCACTGAAAGTCCCCTTGGTCTTCTCTAGGGATGTGAAGACTGCAGTGTACAAGCAAGACTGCAACCTATATGGTCTTCTGCATAACACCTAATCATTTCAATCCCGATGTCAGCAAAGATCCATTAAGGGGTGGTGATCTGGTGAGAGACCTTGGTTTTATATTCCTTCTTTTACTTCTAACAATCTTAATCTTTAGTCCATTCAGATAATATGCTAGACCTTTTCATTTCTTCTTTCTCTCTTCTCACAAAAATCTTCAAAACTGTAAGAATCCTCTTTTGTAAATCCAATATAGGAAACTTATCCAGGTCACTCTTCTGTTATTTGTTTATTCCTTTTAATTATTAAGACATCCAGCAGTTTCTTTTGTATCTCCAGAGTGACATCTTTTTCGATGTCATTCTTGTAGCCTCTTTTTTCTAAATGCACTTTCAATTCAGTCTCAAATCTTGTCAGGTCAAATGTGTTCCTCTTCCATAATACCATTTAGACACAGTCTCTCCCTAGAGGTAGGTGCATTAAAATTAATGGCTTTCAGAGGAAGAAATGGCAACCTGAAGACAGTTCTGAAAAGCAGAGCTGGCAACTGAAGTGGCATGAACACTTGGCATGTATGTATATCATCTTTAATGAATAAAAATTCTGAAAAGGAGAAGACTTGGGATCATCTACAAATGCTCCAGACAGCTGCTTCTCATGAAGAGAGCACATGACAGTGATGGGTTTAGAGCTTTGGGAGGCAAGAGAATAGCCACCTTGCTCAACCTTACCACTAAGTGTAGGAGATGACCCGGATGAGCCTGAGGGAGGGGTCATCTCCTACACTCCTACACAACATCAGTCTCAAGTCCCTTTGTGGCCACAAGAATTCTAAATCCAACCCACCCGGAATTCCATTGACTCTTATCTACTGCCCGTTTGCTTTGACCACTACTGTTCAGATTCTTCTAGAGAGCATAAGCTTGCAATAAACCTTTATATTCATTTGAACTGTCTGGACTTCTGATTTCTTGCACTTGACACTAAATTTGCCTACTTCCTTTTCTAATTGGTTTTGGAAATTGCTTCTAAACTGTTTTTCAGCAGTAGGAATCTTTGGATCTTTGGAATCTTTGGATCAACAAATAGCAACAGGGGAGTTTTCTTCAATCCTTAGCAAAAGAAAGTTTTAACTACAAGAACTTTCCATGGGAAATACTTTTGTTTTGATTTAAAATAATATTAAGGTTTTAAAAATTGGGCATTTGAGGGAATTAGAGGATACTAATGATTGCAATTAAAGGAGAAGAATAAGTACATAAATTTGAATTTCAAGTACAGAATGAAGCAAAATATCCTAGCGCTGAATATATTGAAGGATATTTTTGAGCAATGGACTAGCAAACAGTTTTGCTGTGCTGAATAGTTGCTTACACTAACAAGTCCTCTAGTTAAGTTTCTTTTGAATAATAACCCTTTATCCTAACATGGTATTTATCATGTTGTGTGAACAACTCAGTGCCTACCTTTTCCCATGGGGCCAAAAGAAACTCTTTTTTGAAGCTAGGATGATATATCTGATAAACCTTATACCTTGAGATTCACACTTAAATCTTATTAGGAGTCCATGATAAGCAGTTGCAGTGTGTCTTTGGCACATTACTTGGACTTCTCAAACCCTGTGTTGACATCATTCAGGCAAGCTATATTTGTAG
The DNA here is from genome assembly GCA_017656035.1 of Myanophis thanlyinensis. Taxonomy (NCBI): domain Eukaryota; kingdom Metazoa; phylum Chordata; class Lepidosauria; order Squamata; family Homalopsidae; genus Myanophis; species Myanophis thanlyinensis. The sequence continues at coordinate 7,597 of JAEANM010006055.1, forward strand.
GCTGAAATGAGTGAGGTATGATCTTCTGGCGATGTTGACAATATTTGGACAGCTCAGACTCTTAAGAGAGACTGAAACATCCAGCGTTCCGGGCATGCCCTCAAATCACCTGACAAATTGCCTGAAAAACTTCTCCTGCTTTAGTGGCCTGTGTGATTTCTTGCCAGATGTGATGGCCCACTGGGTGCTTCTACTCTATGCTACTTACCTAGATTTTAGGATCACAGTTTACTGCATTATTCTGGATATAAATTAGTTCTCTCCGCAGGAAGATAATCAAGGATTCGTGATTGGTTACACTATCAATTTTCTTCCATACAGATTGAAATGAAAACATTTGAATCTAAGCAGCACTCCAGCATATTGAAGGCTTTTTTTTCCAATCTGATTCACAAAATGAGTGTCATTGCAGCATCTCTTTTCCTGGAATAAAATATCACTCAAGCTATTCTTTACTTTTGTGATATTATTTACTTTTCCTACGACCCTCTACGCTTGTTTCTAGAATGCCAGTTTTGGCAAAACTGCAACTCCCTTTACTTTTGCCTTGTCTGGTATAATGCCATCTTTCATTAATATTCCTAGAAAATGCTGTACTTCTTGTACTTTAATATTGCAGAATCTGTTTGTTTTTTGGTTTCTTTAAATCAGCTTTCATCAGCGTCACACAGGAGTGCCCTTCATGTATATCCTGATTCCTGGAGTGCCTTTCATCAATTGTGTTGTGAACTGAAAGACTTCAGGCCCAGAACGCAACCCACACTGCACGCCTGCATTGAAAATTGACCTGATGTATTAAAAATGCATAGCTATGTGTATTTTTTATCCAGTAGTATATATATATATATATGAAAATTTAGCTGATCCATTCAGCATTGTACCTGCAAGTTCTGCTAAGAATATTTGTGGAGATTCTGCTAAGAATACACTCATATCAGGCTGTTATAAAACTCTAATTGAATATATTTGTTTAATTCTTTGCGCTCCAGGCAAACCCTCAGATTTCCATCTTTCTGGTGAGCTAAAGCCAGGGAATGTCTCCTTCGGTTGCTTCTTCAATCCAAGGCATTTTTCCTTTCCTTTTCATTCTGCCCAATTCTGCTTTGGGCTTTGTATTTGATGCAACTGATATATTTCTCATAGCATACTCTAAACTAATTTTCTGCAGCATGGCTTTAAAATGATCAGGTTCAACTGCACGATTCAGTTATAAATGCCTTGCAAAAAGCCATTGATACAAGTCTGATCTCCAGGGGGATGAGGGTCCACAGGCTGGCCTGATAGCCAACCCCCCTCTCTTCCCGAGTCCTGCCAGATGATTCTACCACATGGACGAGATCTGGAGCTTGCCTCTCCTGTTTGAGCCAATGGGCCAGGTAGATACTAGTGTGAAGAGAAAAGTCCCATAAGGCACCTGCCTCAAGTCATGAAAGGTTTTATAGGTGACCCCCAGCACTTAAATTGCACCTGGCTACACGTAGGAAACAGTGCAGAGTATGCAGGATGACCAGCACCACAACTGCACCTGCTGATGGGTTTTGCACCAGCTGAAGCTTCTGAATGTGCTCCAAGGGCAGCCACGTGGGGAGAGAGCATTGTAGCAACCCCACAGCATGGGCACCTGTGAGCAGGACCTACATCTTGTCTACAGTTCAGCTGACATTTCAGGGAAACAAGGCTTGTTGCGATGGTTTATCTGGTCTTTTATTTCCATTATTTTCAGCTGCCCAAAACACCGTCTTCCTTATCTTCCGTTCTGACTTCAGAAACAAGGTTCCAGCTCTGAAATTATCTGAGAGTTTCAGAAGCTGCTCCGGAAAGATAACAATGGCAGTGACCACCAAAATATCACTTTACTGGCAGGGATGGATGGATTGGGGGGGGGGGGGGGGAGGATGTAATTTTAAAAAATGTGTTGTTTCCACAGACAACTTTTGCTCTGGAGATAAAGTCAGGCTGCAGCAGACCCCAGCTGAGGTTACAGGGGCCGAACGTGACATGGTGGGACAAGAAGAGAAACCGAAGGGATTTTTTTCCCCTTCCCCCTTTGGGTTTACTTCCCAGATGGCCGAAAGAGATTCCTTTCTTCCACCAATGGGCCATCCCACGACCTCTGTGGCAGATGACTCTGCATCTCTTCCCAAGCTGTTTTGCTTCCTTTTCCCCAAACTCCTTGTGGCAAAGCACAAAAGGGAGGGAATAACTCCAGCTACAAGTAATCCTCAATTTACAACCATTCATTTAATAACGGTCTGAAGTTAATTACAACAACCTCGGAAAAAGACACGAGCATAGCACCATCCCCATTTCACATAAAATTGCAGTTCAGGCACTCAGCAACTGACTTGCATTTGTGCCAGTTTCACTGTCTTGTGGTCACATGATCATGATTTATGACTTCTCCTGCCAGCTTCCAACAAGTCAAGTAAATTGGGGAAGCTGGATTTGCTTAGCAACCACGTGATTCGTTTAAGGACCATGGGATTTGCTATCAGCCCTCCCAGATAAACCAGACAGGAGACACAACTAGATTAACTAATTTTATTTCATTGTAAGGGTGTGATGTAGGAGATAACCAGGATCAGTTTTGAATCCCTATGCCCCCAAAAGAGACCTAAGTCCAGCCCCCCTTGACGTCAGTTGACTCTTATCAGTTGCCAATTGGACTTGATTGTTAGCAGATCAGATCCGTGTGTATAAAACCATGGTTGCTTTTGAGCTCTTTCCTGGCTCCTGCTTTCTTGAGCCTGGCAGCTACATTAGCACAGAATCTAGCAAGTCTGAAGGCTCAAACTCTCTCCCCCCCCCACCCACCCACTTTCAATGGCTTGATCTACCAGGACAGGGGCTGCTATGTTTCTTCCTCTGACCATTAGGTGACAGGGTTTGCCCTGCTCTTCTTTCTTTCCTAATCATTCCCCAGCCTCATCCACACACCCCATTACATTGGCTTAGACCAGGGGTCTTCAAACTTGGCCATTTTGTGACTTGTGGACTTCAACTCCCAGAATCTCTCAGCCAGCTTTTGCTCTCTCAGCCAGCTTTTGCTGGCTGAGGGATTCTGGGAGTTGAAGTCCACAAGTCACAAAATTGCCAAGTTTGAAGACCCCTGGCTTAGACTGTAACAAAATTAATCATAAAATTGCCTGATTACTCACTTAAGAACCACATTGCTTAGTGACTGAAATTGTGGACCCAATTGTAGTCATAGGTCAAGGACTAAAAATTGCAGCAGTGGATATTGGGGTTCTGATGGGAAAATGTATTCTAGATTTCTTTTTTTCTATACAGTATATATGCACACAAATGCTAAGAATTGTATGCTCAAAAATGCACTCCCAAAATTGGGTTTGGCTGATCCATGGATAGTATATTCAGTATTTATTAAATCTGAACCCAAGATCCATTACAGCACATTGATTTTCAGAATGCCTATATTCATTTACAAAAATATTGTGTGCACCATCATTTCTTTGTCTCTTAAGAACATCTTCCTCTTTCTGGCCCTGATTAGACTGACTTCCTCAGAGACTGCGGGGGATCAGACTCACTTTGTGGAAGGAAGGCTGATAAATGAGTCAAGATACGTTACCAGTGTGGTGAAGATGAAGTGGTAGTATTCTGTCATCATCCCCATTGCCATGGCCTGAGAAAATGCAGAGAGAAGGAGGTTAAAATACCGCCCGTTAAATTGGGCCCAAAGGAAGAGGCACCCCAGGCCTGATCAGACAAGCATCCCCTGGAAGCTGAGATCATCCCCTTTGCCAGGAGGACCAATGCTGCTTGTTAGGCCTCAGGACCCTTCTTGCAATATGAAACATCTGCCAGAGGTTTGATTGCACCATGACGGCTGCCATCTTGAAAATGGCAAAGGGATAAGAGCCAATGGATCAAAAGACCAAGGTTTATGGGAAGCACGATGACATGGGCTGGTTGGAATACTGGTTTGCCATGAGGCAAAAGACAGGTGTCTTTTATACAGGCAACAAGCTGAGATGAGGAGTACCCCTTTTAAGGGAATTTCAGCTTGTTACCTTGTCACCTGTATAAAAGACACCTGGGAGCCAGAAATCTTGCTGATTGATAGGGGATCAAATGCTTATTTCACTCATTAAAATGCAACTCAATTTATAACTTTTTTGAAACAAGTTTTTCTGGATTTTTGTGTGTGTTATTCTGTCTCTCACTGTTAAAATAAACCTACATTAAAATTACATACTGATTATTTCTTTGTCAGTGGGAAAATGTACAAAATCAGCAGGGGATCAAATACTTTTTTCCCTCACTGTAATTCTTATCACACAGTGAGCTGTCCTGTGGAGTTGGTCATGGCAAGTTGTTGTAAACTTGGCTCATTCCCCTACTTGGACATTTTTCCCCAAGGCCAATCAGTCCCAGTACCTTCAATTCTTCTGCATTGTTTCTACTCTAATAATCCTTCTTGTCCTTCTCTGCCTCTCTTTCAATTTCTGTAAGTATTCATGGAGCCCAAGTCCTAGATACATATTCCAACAAAAGCAGAATAAGGTGGAATAATTTCCTTTAATTTGAAAATGATGCTTCTCTTGATGAAATCTAATGTTACATTTGCCTTTTTTGCAGTACCATCATACTGTGGGCTTGCATCTAGTTTGCACTCAACTAGTATACCATGATCTTTTTCACAAATAGTATTACTCTTGAGTGAGGGAGCAAAACAATGAAAATAGATCAAGTTCTTCAATCACTTAAGTGTATATCCTCTCCATGTATCCTTTTTAATCAAACTCTTTCTGATTTTCGCCCCTACCTTTGGTTCATCCAGCTTTCCTCCTACAATATCTTCCATGCATTGGGGGGGTGGGGGTGGGGGTGGGCAAGAGATCCGCCTAGATTATTTCTACCATGTGGCTCAGGGAAGCAACCTTGGCCATTCTTTCTTTTTAATATCAGGGGAAAGCCGTACATTCCTGCTGAGCTGAAGCTTATAAGGGCAAGATTTATTTATTTATTTATTTATTTAAATTTATATACTGCCCCTCTCCCAAGAAGGGCACATTTACTATGTGGTACATAATTGTGTACCTGCCCCACTGGAGAGGCTTCAATCTAAATTCTTAGGACTGATTCTGTGGATTCCTTATTGTACATCCAATATTGCCATAAGATTGAAATTGAAGATCATAAGTTGACAACTGGGTTGTGTCACACTAGTAAGGCCAATTCCACAAATGGTTCTGGGTATCCCATTTCCAGAAGGAATAGAATAGAATAACAGAGTTGGAAGGGACCTTGTAGGTCATCTAGTCCAATCCCCTGCTCAAGCACTACAGGCCCAATCTCTTCTTGAAAGCCTCCAGGGATGAAGCTCCCACAACTTCTGAAGGCAAGCTGTTGCATTGCCTGATTGTTCTCACTGTCAGAAAATTCCTCCTTATTTCTAGGTTGAATCTCTCCCTGATCAGTTTCCATCCATTATTCCTTATCTGGCCTTCAGGTGTCTTGGAAAACAGCTGGACCCCTCCTCTCTGGGACAGCCCCTCAAGTATTGGAACAATGCTATCATGTCTCCCCTGGTCCTTCTCTTCACTTGACCAGCCATGCCTGGTTCCTGCAACCATTCTTTATACATCTTAGCCTCCAGTCCTCTAATCATCTTTGTTGCTCTTCTCTGTGCTCTTTCTAGTGTCTCAACATATTTTTTGTAGTGTGGTGACCAAAACTGGATGGAGTATTCTAGGTGTGGTCTTACTAAGGCTTTAAACAGTGGTATTAGTACCTCACGTGATCTTGATTGTATCCTTCTATTAATGCAACTTAAGATTGCATTGGATTTTTTGGCTGCCGCTATACACTGCTGGCTCATATTAGCTGGTGGTCCACTAATAATCCAAGATCCTTCTCATAGTTCCTGCTATTAAGCCTGGTTTCTCCCAATCTGTATGTGTACTTTGGTTTTTCTTGCCTACGTTTAAGACTTTACTTTTCTCTACATTGAATTTCATTTTGTTAGTTAGGATTTGGTGTTCAAGTCTGTCAAGATCCATTGGGATCTTGAGCCTATCATCTAGGGTGTTGGCTATTCCTGCCACCTTAGTATCATCTGCAAATTTGATAAGTTCCCTTTCTATTCCCTCATCTAATTCATTTATGAATATATTGAAGAGTACTGGGCCTATTCTATTTCTATTAATGCAGTCTATGATTATATTGGCTTTTTTGGCTACTGCCACACACTGCTTCCTTGTATTTAAATGATTGTCCACTAGTATTCCAAGTTTCCTCTCACAGTTACTGCTGTTGAGCCAGGTTTCACGTAATCTGTAGCTGTATATTTGGTTTTTCTTGCCTAAGTGTAGAACCTTACTTTTATCTCCATTCAATTTCATGTTGTTAGATAGGGGCCAGGGTTTGAGTTTGTCATGATCCATCTGGATCTTCTGGCTATTGGCTATTCCTGCCAGCTTAAGTGTCACCTGAAAATTGATACTGACAGAATAGAAAGGACTAAGAAGAGGGCAATGAAGAAGATTCAGAGACAGCCTTTATAAGGACAGGCTGAAGGAAAATGAGATGCCCACCCTGAAAAAAGACAACTTAAAGGAGACGTGACAGTCACATTCAGGTACATGAGGAACTGCAAGGAAACTGAACTATGAACAACTATTTACATGATGTAAACACCAAGTCCAGAAACTACAGATATGATACAGCTGCTCCCAGACCTTGTTCCACATTTTACTTCTCATGTCTGCTCCAAATTGAAGCCAGAATGGCTAGCAACTGAAACTGCAGTCACAAACTTGTACTTCATCACACACACACATACACTACCTGCTTGAGGATATGCACAGCCATTGTGTGGGTGCAGTCAAAGATGATCCGGAACTCTCTTCCCCGCTTCATTTCCTTCAGCAGAGGCCGGGAATCTTCTGTGTCGAGGGGCAACTGGCGGATTTTCAAGCGGATGTTGTATCTGGATGGCGCCATTATCAACTCCTGTAGCCGGATAAGGCCTTGAGGAAGACAAGGACCAACACAAAATAGGAGGCATGAGTTGTGCGGGCATTCTGACACCCCCCCCCCCTCATGCCGCTGCTTCCCAAGCAAGGACACTCAGAGAGGACAAGGCAGTACAGGGCCATGAGAGGAGAGAATTCACTGGAAAATTCCTGGTGTGCCAGGTTGGTGAATCTAGCACTCTGAATTATGCAGGGCAATAAAAAGCCATCTTCCCAATATCAAATGGATTTGAAAGCTCAGACGAAGGCTCATTAGGGGAAATTTATTCCATTGTACAGAAGAACAATCTGTGATTGCAATTGTGCTATTGTGTTATCCCAAAACAATTCAGAAAAACACCTGGCCCTGACAAAGCATTGCTGAATCTACCTAGGTGAGCAGGTTTTACAATTACAAGTGACAGCAGCAGCAGTAAGTTTAAGCTAAGGAAATAAAAGCTGAGAAGAACAAGTGTGATTAAATGGCATCTAGTGCCAGAAGCAATTCTTTGACATCTTCTCCTCCAGAAAATATGTGCACGGTGTTGATCCAAGTATCTCCTTGATGGAATCAAGATCACCTGTTCTCTCTCCTCTGGGGAAAGACAGCTGAACTGAACCCTTCCCTGGCTGAAAGTCCAGCCTAGCAGTCAAAGCAACATGGTAAGAGATTCATCTGAGGGAGGTTATCAGACTACTCTGAGAAAGACAAAGGGCAGGGATGGCCTTGTCATATTGCAGCCAAGGAGGCCCAAAAGGCAAATGGATTTTGTTTTTCCTTGAAGATGTTTTGCTTCTCACCCGAGAAGATTCTTTAGCTCATGGCAACATGGACAACCATGACCTGGGTAACTTAGAATCTCCAGATACATGACCATGTAAAAGAAACGAGCAAGTTCCAGCAGACTAGAAGAGGCCACCATTATTCTTTAATATGCTAGTAGCACTAGTTTTGCAGCCACTCTGAAATGAGTTAGAAATATTTAGTAGCATATTAATATTATTTTAATATACTATTTATTCATTTATTTATTAAATTGTTGACCATCCATCTTACCCCAAGGGAACTCTGAGCAATTTTCAATATTAAAAAGATAAAATTTTACAAAAACTAAATAACAGAAAAAGATAAATACTCAACCCTAACTAAAAGATGGGGAGGGAGGGAATAGGATGAGCGAGATGTGTGTGTGAGATTCGTTATTAGTATGCCAACCATCCCAATGTGAAGCCTTCCATTGGAGCCCCTAGCCAGCTGGCAGAGTCAGGTCTTTACTCAAAGAATGGCATATTTTAAACAATTGGTTAAAATGTCCACAGACTCATAATTTAAAACAAGCAATTCTAAACTTCCCCCACCTCATATTCAGTGAGGAGGAAGCCAAGAGGGATCTGCCAGGAGGAATCTCAGTTTTCATACTCCTACAGAAAAGGCTCTGCTTTGTGACTTCATCACAGGACAGAACCTACAATGTGGAGAGAAAATTAAGGATTGCCTAATGAGAGAAGAGCTGGAACCCAAGGGCAGCCCACAGGAGTGGAAACAGAACCATCACTGTTGCATCTTGCATAGGAAGAGCCCAGGGAAATAGCTGCAAGAGGTTCTGGTGACAGGGTCGCTCCAGTCCATTCTCCTGAATGTGGGCAACTGTAACACCTGTTCCTCTCTGGGGTAGCCACCATCCACATTTCCCCTGAAGCTTAGGGAATAGGGCCAATGGAGACATTTTTGACAAGAGACACATCCCCGGTCCAACTTACCTGTGCTGTCATCGTACACCACAGTGGCTGACCTCCACTTCAGGTACTGTACAAGGTCCAAGATGGCATGACTGAGAGAGGCATAATCCGGGTAGAGACTGACATAGAAGGTGTCCTTATTGTCCAAAGGATGATGCTTCCACCGCAGCTGTATGTGAGGAACCTCTAGCGCATTGCAGATGGACTGGACCGCGTTGGTGCATGAGCCCTGAGAAGGTCCAAAAATGGCTACAACGCCCAGGGCAAGCTGGTCACAGGCTGGGAAGAAAAGGATCCAGACCATTAGCCAGGCTTCCTCTGAAGGACACCAGGTGTGACTTACAGAGCCCAGGAGGCTCCCAGGTGTTACTTGGCCTCACCAGCAAGTAAGTTCATTTAGTTCTTTACTACTAAGTATTTTCTGTGCTTCTTTCTATACCCATTAGTTTTCTTACTTTACATTCTTACTTTACGTTTTCATTTCCCCTAGTGGTTTGTACACCGTGACTGTGTTTTTATTCATTGCCAGTACTGGTCACAGCTTTCAGTGGTGTGTACATTGTGCAGTTGACATGAATCACACGATGTGAAGGTGCTTAAACAACAACAGACTGATCCATCCCTTCAACCTGCTTGTTGTGAAACTGGCACATCACCATAGCAAATTGGTGCTATGACCCCTGGAAGGCTTTCTGGATCCCTGCAAGAACTACATCATCTTGAGGGCAGTACTGTTCAATGGCTAAATGGCCATAAGCTTAGCCATTCTAGTAACTGCTCATACATCGTTTAATTTTATTCACAAAAGTTTGTATTACAGCAAGCATTTCAGAAATATCTTAAAGAGAACACAGATGTTGGCTCTGGCTTTGGTTTCAGCTATGATCAAAATATATGGAATTTCCATTCCTGGCTATTAAAGGCAGATCAGAAGAATTATATATCTTCAGAGTTGTAGCCCAGGGCTCTGTATTTGTTATCCCATCAGCTTTCCAGAGTACACACTGAGTACACACATCCTTCAACAAAATGACTTGCGACACTGAAATGTTTCCGGAATACCACAAGTCTGGAGGAAAGAGATTTCTGAAGGAAGATGATTTGAAAAAAAAGGCTGCAGAAAAGGAGTCTTGGGGCTTTTAGGAATGGACTAGACCAAGAAGACAAATTGGGTCTATGCAGAAGGCATGAATCAGCCTTGGTGCTTCCTTTTATTTTATTTATTTATTTATTCAAATTTTTAAACCGCCTCTCTCCCTAGAAGGGACTCAGGGCGGTGAGCCATAAAAGCCACCTGGCCTGCCTTGCCAATTAGAGAAACTCCAAAGGCCACCCAACAGCCTGCCTATCAAGCAAGGCCACCTGGGCTTTGAGTCAAATGGCATTTGTTTATGCACCGAGGACATGCAGAAGGGGCAGAGAAGGGGCTGAAGAGAAGCAACGGAATGGCCACAGATCTGTGACATGGCATTCATACATGTGGACTGGAATATATGTATGTATGCACAGTATGTATTTATGTATGTATGTATGTATATGTATATGTATATATGTATCTATTTATGTATCTATTTATGTATCTATATGTATCTCTCTATCTCTCTATCTATCCCTTCCAGTCCACATATAACAGTGTCATGGATCTGTTTCTGTGACTGATTTTGGTCAACATCTTTAAAACAAATCCCTCCCTTGAAACTTATGGCATTGCTAATGCAAATGTTAACTTAGGTAGAACCTGAAATTGTGGCAACTGATCTTCATATATGCAGAAGCGGATCTAGACCTTTTTCTTCCTGGACTTGTTATACCCCTTTTATTATCTATTTAAACAATCTATATCTCAAAAATAACCTGAGCAGTGTACAAAATGTTGCAAACCAAAATTACCATCAAACAATATGGCCACAGTTCAGCATCATGAGAACCAATTTACCAATATTCATCAGCTTGTTAATCTCTCATGTGATTGCTAAAATGCATAAATTGTTATTGAAATTTGAAATGGAAGAACAAGTGAAAAGAATGTAAGATAAAATGGACTGAAAATTTGGTTATATACAGATGAAGCAATGGGAAAATATGTGGTAGAAAGGACTGAAATTTATACTGTTATAATCTTAAAGAAAAAATTTATACAGTATTGTTCATATATGACACCAGAAAATGTAATTAGAGGTACTTCAAATCTAGGTTGGAAATGTGAACGTGAAGAAGTATAATTTTATCACACTTGGGGAGTGTGCAAAAAATTAGATTTTAGGTCCAAATGCATACACTGCTCCAGAGGTTTTTAAAGCTTAATATACAACTAAAACCAGAACTTTTCCTTCTGGGACTGCTGAATAAATAGTTGGAAAAAATAGAACTTTGTTTTTATATATGATAACTGCAGAGAGCTTATTGTATATACGAAGATTGAAAGATCTTCAATACGTACAATAGGAGAATAGTTGGTGAAAATGATAGAACTTTCTGAGATGGTCAGATTGATCTGTTTGATCAGAGCAAAGACAATGTCTACATTCTGGAAACTGTTTGCAAAAACAGGAAAAAATGGAAGTTATGATTTGTGATTTTGACAATTCGATAAGAGAGACAATAGAAAAAAAGATCATGATGGAGAGAGAGGGAAGGA
>JAEANM010006056.1:0-18951 GCA_017656035.1 Myanophis thanlyinensis
ATAGAATAGAATAGAATAGAATAGAATTCTTTATTGGCAAAGTGTGATTGGACACACAAGGAATTTGTCTTTGGTGCTTAGGCTTTCAGTGTACATAAAAAGAAAAAATATTCATCAGAAATCATAAGATAAAACAATAAATTGTATAGATACAAGCAACAAAGTTATAGTCATAAATGGGAGGAGACAGGTAATATAAAGGATGAGAAGAAGAATAGTAATACAGTCTTAATAAATAGTTTGACAGTATTGTGGGAATTAGTTGTTAAAAAAAGAAAGTAGAAGTGTTAAACTCAGAAAATATATTTATCTTTCTGTGCCTTATATAACATTGATCATCATGAGAGAATATGTAATACATATGAAATAATGCAAATTCAAAAATTGTTATTAGAAAATATTTTGGAAATGGAGCATTTTTATATAGTGACATTAAGAAAAATATCTGAATATTGATTGATATTATAATACGGTAGAACAAGTGATTTAAAGTAATAATAACAATAGTAATAATTTTTAAAGTTTGAGTCTCAATGATTCTGTTCTTCAACTTTCTAAGTTGTCTTGGGTTATTTTTAGAAAATGTTTTACTGAACAAAACAATTGCAGCTCTGCTATAGATTTTTTTCAAAGGTGGGTGACAATTTCATATAAGGGTTTGTTGAGGTTTACAGTGGATTTGAAAGTGGACAAGGTTGGGATAATAAAGGTTTTTTTCTATTTTGAGGACATTCCTCATTCTTTTTTTTAGTTATGTTAAACTTATTTTATTAGATTATTTGACATTTAATTATTTCCACTTTCTGTTAATAGACAGGTAGAAATAGATCTCTATATAAAAAAAGATCCAAGTAATCATACAGAACCATGATTATCAGAATCTGATATTTTCTGGTATTTAGTAACTGTTGTTAAACCTTATCTTCATATACATATTTATAATACTATAATACAGTCAGGCATATCAGATCAAGGTGCAGCAAAAATCCAAATGGTGCAGCACAGTGTTAATTGCATCTTTGCTGCCATTTAATGGCTGTTGGGACATTTATAGTCTAGTTGTGGTATGCATAAACACCATCTTCCTGTACAGTGGACACTATACAAGGTGAATCTGTATTTACAGGGTTAAATGCAAACTCAATCAAACAAACAAACAATCTCAGACATATTCTAAAAAAAACCCAGGCAAAACAAAACAAAACAAAACAAAACATAATGCCATTTTATATTAATTTGGTTTCAGTTTAAACTATTTCAATTCCATTAAATTGATATTTCATCCATCACATTTAATTAATAGATATCCCATTTAGGAAATTAATGGTTTGCCATCTGCATATCCAATTTGTTCTCATTCACATACATAAACTGCTCAGTCACAGAACATAAAGGAAACACCCAAACTAAAGACAATAACAATTGCCTCCTTCCTTCCTTTCTGAAGAGAGAGCAAGAAATGAGGTATGGATGGTGATGAGTTAGGGGTACTTGGATTGAGAAGTAGAGACTTCCATGAAAAGGAAAATTTCTGTCAAAGTGTCAAAATCTGCAGATTGACAAACACAACATTGTGACTGAAATCCTACATTTTGTAAATATAGACATGGGTTTGATATTGCATATGCCATCTTGCAAATTTTGACATCTCCCTAGCTTCCTTTTACTAAGGAGAAAGAAGGACCAAAGATAAGATGAGTTATCCTGTTTAGGCATTACAAAAAGGTTAAATTCAGATGACAAATCACATGTCCCAAGCTAAGGTTCATCTTGCAAATGTTCACAAAGGATTTATTCTTGGTAGTAGAGGTATCAGTGATAAATTTCACTTTTTGCTTATTCGTTTGTTTATAACAGTACTTCTGTTTTTATTAGTCTAATGTGAGGCAACCCACTCAATTTTCAAGTAATAAATCATACTGAAATCTCTCTTTCTTAACTAGGTCAGTTAATGTGACTAGTAAAGAAAATAGTTATAGTGCATAGAAATACAAGCTGAAAGCTGGATTAGCAGAGAGTACAAAAATGCTAATGTTCTGTACTTCCTTTCTTCACTGGAAATTTTCTTGACATCAAAGCTTCTTTCTTCAGTTTCATTGTTGTTGTTTTTTAAAAACCTGCTAAAATCAGTTTTGGAGATAGGATTGGTTGTGTTACAAAAAGAAAAATCCAGGTTTCCTTGCCCAGCTTGATGTCAATCCTAATTGTTTATTTGAGAAGACATATTTTCTGGATATCATGTGTTATTGTACTTGGCCAACTTTCTTGTAAACCAATCTCTGGTTAGGTATTTTAAGTTGGTTTGCACTGATATTAGTCATAGATGGGCAGGAATGTATTATTTTCTTCGTTGAATATGTGGCTTGACATCCTCTCACAGTTTGTTGACAGGTTAAAACAAATTCTTACTAGTTGAATTCCATAGAGAACCACAGGATTACTATGTCTCCACTTCCCTAGCAGGATTCAGATTTGTCAGGAGCTGAGTATGAGATTTGTAATATTGATTTAATCTGTCATACATTAGTTTGAGGAATAAATCAGAACTATTTTTAAAATAAAATAAATAGTTTGAACTATAAGCATATACCAGTTTATCCAGGAATAATCTCTACTGAATTTAAGAAGATTAAATTCTCAATACAATGTCTAGGACTGTACAGTTTGGTTCCGTGTAAAGGTTTATTTCTCATATGTACATGTAAAATGCTTTGATTTAGATTATTTTCTTCTTGTTTCCTTTGTAACATACCCTTTACCTAAAACAGGGATGTCCAGAGACCATATTTTTCATGGGGGAAAAGAGAAGCTGAGTCCTCCAATGTACAGAACAATGATACAGAATTATAGTCATACATCTGAGACTTTTGTGGGAGATGTGAGATATTTTTCCTTTCTTTAAAATTGTACAAGGTCCTTTGTGACTTGAGCTTTTTGCTGTTTTTCCTCTAAAACTAGTGAGAACCTTCACGATGTTTCAGCAGTTAATTGTAAAGGATTCCACAGTCTACAAAAATAAGGCTTGGTGACATTTCCAGTCTAGATAAGTCTACATAGACGGGACAAGAAAATATTAGAATAATTTCCAAAATGAGGTGCCATATTTTAAAATATTTAAAAATAACCTAGTTTTGCCATTATAACCTATCTTTGTTCTATAAATCTTTGATTGCAATGCCACCCACCAGCTTAAGGCATTTTAATACATATGAACAACTACTTAAGAGTAGCATGTTAAATTTGGATGTTTAAATCCCAATACCATAACAGATTTTGTGTGATATCAGGCCAGTCATTCTCTAAGATCAGCTGCAACTACCTTACAAATGTCTTTATAGGTGTAATGTTGTGGGAAATAAAGAGGACCCAGACCAGCAGGAGACTCCTAAGGAGCTTTATTAGGGATCTGATCATCTAACAGGATCATGTAGGCAAGCAGCTCCCTTTTATAGGGAGCTTTCAGCCTGCAGCCAATCAAATCAAAGTATTTTCCCATGCTGGAAATTCATTAGGTAATGGATAACTTCTGCACATGTGTGAACACAGCACCCTTCCCTGCATGGCTGGCACCAGCACTCCACATGTCTAATTTGGCATGCATACTTGTTTGATAGGCAGGTTGACGATACTCCCTCTCCAATCTGTGCATGCCATGTCTTATTTCTGCTGCATTTTCACCAAGGTTGGTCACCCCTGGGGATCTCTTTGGCCTTTGTTCTTCCTGCAGCTGCTAGGCCTCTGTTGGTACACTCCCTGCAGTCATTCAGGGTGAGGACACATGACCAAAGCCCCATTATCCTGGTTATTGTCCCTGGGAGTCACTGGGGTTTGCCAGCATAGTTCCTTGCATAGACTGCCTCCCCCTCTTGAAACGTCCTGCGGACGTTTTGTTTATGTGAAGGTTGTGAGGAGACACATAGACCAGCTCCGAAGCAGACTGGAGGTGAGCAGTGAGAATCAGCAGGAGAGGAAAGGCCAAGCTGAGAACAAAGGAACAATACCCCCAGAGAAAACTCAATGGAGGAACCCACAAACACCACCAGCGAAATTAAAGACCTGTTATCCTGGGAGCCACTGGGGTTTGCTGGTGTAGTTCCTTGCGTAGACCACCTCCCCCTCTTGAAATGTCCTGTGGCCCATTTTGTTTATGTTCTCATGACAGAGTGCCTGCTGGAGAACCCATTGACAGCTACAGAGATTGCAAAAGAAACCAGAGTGGGCAGAACATTATTGGTAATCCACAGATGGGTCTGCAAGGTCTGGCCAGCTAAACCACAAGGTACAGAATTTAAAAGATTTACCAGCAGACAGCATGAAATTTCAACTCATGTGGCTGCCTACTCTGGGTAAACCATCATAATTCCCAGCAAACTACAAAAGGCTATCCCAAAAACACTCCACGAGGGGCACCTGGGCATCATACGAATGAAAGCCCTTGCTAGAAGCTACCTGTGGTGGCCCGGATTGACAATGACATCAAAAAATGGGTCAAACTGTGCCAGCCTTGTCATCAGCCTACCCCACACAATGGGACACTCTAAAGAAGTCATGATCTAGGTTACACATAAACTTCACTGGACCAGTGCAAAGACAGTGCAAATGTTGTTCATCATTTACATCATTTGTTCACACTTACTCTAAGTGAATAGAAGTCCGGTGTCAAGGTTCCACATAGCATCAGCAATGCAATCAGAATTCCAAAGAAACAAAGTCCAAAGAATAAGATTTTATTGAAGACATTGCTTTGGTACGTCCTGGAGAAATCCCGAATCTGAAATTCCGGGCTTTCTCCGCCCAAGTAAAACTGAAAGTTCCACCCCACTAATTATCATGTTAATTTCTCTCCAACTGCTTCAAAAGAATAAAAATGTTTCCCCTGAGTCATCCCACCACAGGTGTCAACTGCACAGAGAAATTTTCCATGAGAACTAAAACTAAAAGAATGCAAACAAGATAACAATTCCAAATTGTCTTCACCAAACCCCACTTTGCCAACTCGCTGACCTTGCAAAAGAAAGATGTGTCAAAGCTAAAAGGCCCCAAATAATACTTTAAACAATGGTCAATATTCTTCAACAGAAAATCCCCAGTCCAAAATTGTCCTTTTAGACTTGACATCTGGAAGATGTCAACCACCATGACTGAAACAGTAATAGCTACACTAAAAAAGCTATTCACAACACATGGATTGCCATGGATCATATCCAATAATGGACTGCAATTCATAGCAGTCCAATTTGAGAAATATCTGGCAAACCAAGGCATCAGACATGCCCTCACAGCTCCATTTCACCCCATTGGGAATGGAATGGCAGAAGACTTTGAAAAAATGGGACCAGGAGATTTGCAGGAGAAAATCAACTGGTTTTTCCTAGCCCAAGACACCACCCCAGCAACAACAACAGACCAAAGTCCAGCAGAACCCTTAATGGTCCGCAAACTAAGGATTGGACTTGATGGGCTCCACCCGGACCAAGCAGATCACAACCTGTCATGTCCATCCCTAGGGCACTGAACCTGTCTAGCGCTAGTAAGCTTGGGAGGTTCCCTCTGATGATCGGAAGGTCTTCCTTAAAGTTCAGGTATTCAACTGAGAAATTGTCCCATCTGGCTATGGGGCTCTTGTTTTCCTGATAGTCTTTTAGGATGGTTTGGCACCTTTGCAGCTTTGTTTGGTGACTTCCGGCATGAGTTTTTTTTTATTTGGTCCCATGCCATGATGGTCACAACTGATCTGGTGTCCAGCTCCATGTCACATGGTTGTTTGTTGATATACACAGTGAGTCTGATCTTGGCTTTCCTGGGCCTGGGTCTTGGGAGGGAGTTGCTTCTGTGGTTTGGTTAGTCCAGTCTTTATCATGAAGCAGCCTTCTTCAGATGTCCTTTGTCTTGTCTGTCCCCATCTGGGTTGACCTGGTCTCTATGGTAGGAATGGGGTATTGGATGGTCTCCCTATATTGGCTCTGCAGATTCTGGATAGATGTTATTTTTATTGAATCTCCAGCAAATGGTGGTCAGGTAACTGCATTGTTGCTTGGCATGGTTCATGCCACAGCCCCCAAACATGGTACTGTGACCCTTGGTAACCATCTTGGATCCCCTCATGGGCTTGACCAGGTGGACATAGCCATCTTCTGCGAAGTCTGAGTTCTCCCTTTCTTCGCAGTCCCATGATGCACTGTTACCACTTTTTCCCCTTCTTGTTGGTTTGCTGGTTGCTTCAGCTGTTGTGGCTTCCTCAATGGCTACCTGGAGGGTGAGGGTGCTCTTAGCCAGTAACCTTCTCCGTAATTTGTCATCCCTCAATCCATAGACCAGTCTGTCTCGTAGTGTGAATCTAGGTAAACAAAGTTGAACTGGATGGCCGCCTTTCTCAGTGCTGTGATGAAGTCGCACATGGTCTCCTCCTCCTCTTGGTCCCTCTGGTAGTCGCAGAAGACATTCTGCTGTTTGTCCAGTTTTTCTTTTGTTTTGCCATTGGTTAGTGATTTCTGCCAATCTGCTCTTCAGAATCTTACCTTCATCACCAGTCTAATGTAGTGGGAAATAAAGAGGACTCAGACCAGCAGAAGATTCCTAAGTAGCTTTATTAGGGATCTGATCATCTAACAGCATGCTGCAGGCAAGCAGTTCCCTTTTATAGGGAGCTGTCAGCCTGCAGCCAATCAAATCAAAGTATTGCTGGAAATGCATTAGGTAATGGATAACTTCTGCACATGTGCGAACACAGCAATAGAAATACAATATGAAGAGTTTTGCACATATGCCACCTTGAGATGGACTAAGAAGCTGGGCTATGAACACAACAATCAATAAGTCTTACTAGAATACTCCCTGGTTTTATTCTACATAAAGAAATAAATTCTGGCTTACTATGTGAAACTTGAGCTACAACAATCTGCAGCTTTTCAGAGATTGAAATATCTGATGAAATGAATATATCTTAAGACCTCTGGAAATACAAGAAGTAACTATAAAACCACTTGAGTACAGGCAAATTATTAAACACATTTATATGGCCCTCCAGCATACAGGGAGAGAAGCAAAATGGATATGTTCCATAGCCATGCAAAACATCTTCAATAAGAGAAGCGGTTTAAGGAAATCTAACTAATGATGGTGGCATTCTTAGTCATTTGAGTAACTTGATTTTCAGTAGAGATTGTTTCAATGAATGAGACTTCTAGCTGAACATAAGGTATAATTACATTATTTCTCATGATTATCATCATTATTTCAATTGCTTTTGAGGACAAGACTATAAGAATAATATACTGTTATATTTCAGGACCATTTCTTAAAAGCATGGCTCATGAATCCTGTTGCTAATCCTTCTGTTCCCTCTGAGGAAAATTATAATGCAGTGCATCTAGCTAGCAGATCCATCACTGAGAGAACCTTGGCATGCTGAAAATGAGATTCAGGTGTCTAGATTGATTGGGTAGCACATTACTTTACAGGCTTGAAGTAGTATATGATTTAATCTTGGCATGTTGCTTTTTGCGCAGGGTGGCCAGAAGACATGGATTAGATCTGACATGGAATTGCCCTACCCAAAGGATCACAGTCACCCCAATGTGAAACTACTTACCGGGTAATTCACAGATTTATCTTTTTCAGTCAAAACCTTACAAACAGAGTGGAATGCTGCTATTACCAAACAAAACTATCTAAGGGTCAGTACAGTTTTGTATGATACTCAAACTGGAACACACTGTTTTTTTAAAATAAATACAAATCAATATATTTTGATATATTCTTTCATTTTCTTATGTGATTATTTCTAATTATTTTGCACATAGGATAATGAAACAAAATGGCTGAAAAGGGAAGTTTAACTTTCTATCTTCTATGCACATTGATTCTAATCCAGGCCAGGAGATAGGCCTCATTGTTACTTTGAAATTTGAACTTAAAATCTTCAGGCTTGGAGATTCTAGGAGGTTTTGTAAAAGCTGATTATGCCATTTGAAACTCAGTATTTGTGTTTCACTCCAAAAAGTGCTTAAGCAATTTGAGTGTAAAAGTTCTGAATATATCTTCTTCCTGCCCAGCAGAAATTAGTAAGATAATACATTCAACTGAAAATAAATTGGTAACTCTGATCTTTTTCAAAGATCACTTTTTAAAAAATATATAGCCATATATAGATTACATATTTTGATAGAATCTAATATTACTGGCTAGTAGTGTTGAGACGCTATCAGAAAAAAATATCAGCACCACATATTAGACTACATGATCTAATATTAGACATTTCAATGAATAATTAGTGAAATATTAATCCAACTTTTTTCTATTATATATGAAAAAGGTACTTTATTTTTGAAATAAGATGGAAAAATTCACATGCTTGCCTGCTTGGAAATAAAACTCAACTGTTTCTATGTCACAAATAATCAAATTAAATATGCAGGTATGCATATAAACCAATTACATAAACTGATTAAAAGGTCCCATGTAATAATGATTATTTTTTTAACAGAAGAAAATAAAGGAGGTTCTTTTTATCTTTTTTAGAGAGAAATTGTTTCATAAAGTGTGTGTGTGTGTGTGTAAGTAAATATTACACACATACATACTCACACACTGTTTAGAAGCCACCTTGGTGCAATAGTTAAAGGTAGAGGCTAGGATGACAAGCCAAATACTAGTTATCTCCTGAACCCTAAACTGGATAATTTTGGGTCAGTCTCTAATAGAAGGAGCTGTTAAACCACTTCTAAAAAAGTTGCCAAGAAAACAACATGGAGGTGTTGCCAAGATGCCAAGAACCACAATAGCATTCTTGTTTTACTTTATAAAACCTTTATGAACAAAAAAAATAAAAGCAATAACATAATGATTTAAAAAAATCACAAACATTAAAGCAGGATTTCAATATTATACAAATATTGGCAAGCTCTTTAAGACAAAATTAATTGTATTTTTTTCTCTTTTGTTTTGTTTAAAACAACATTATATACCCCTAAAAGGTACACTTCAGAATAACAACAGATTCATCGTGATTTTCTTTGTGTACACATTTTTTCTCTCTCCCAAATATATTTAAAAAAGAGTGCATCATGTTACTTGGGTGCAAGCAATAACTATTCTCAGACCCTAAACTGTGTTTTAATGTGTGCATTTGTGGCAGGTGAAATACACAACTGTGTATAATCAATTAGCAAATTTATCTACAAAACTACTTTGTGTATTTTTAGACTTCTGATTTTTTAAAAGCTCAACATTATGCAGAGAAATGCCAGTGACTAGATCTCCCCACTTTTCATGTATAGTAGTAGCAATTATCAGTCTGTTCCTAGTCCAAATTGTGTATAACTGTGCCATAAGAACAATAGAGAGTGGTGTTAATATTTTCAGACACATTTTACACTCTTTTATGGGTTTAGAAAGAAAAAAGAGGAAAAAATCATCTCATTTTTTGGGGGGGTGGCAGGATGTATCCTTAATATTCTTACACTTCCAAATGGAGTTGTCTTGCAGGCCATAATTTGATCATCCTGGAACTGGTATCATCTCTTCAGTGTTTGAATATTGTATGTGGTCCTCTATTTCATCTCCCATGGTAGCATTCTGCTTTGCATGAAAATACTTAGATCTTTTATATGTTAAGTTAGGCTAGAAAAAAACACCATCAAACAACTTGGAAAAAGTATAGAAAATTTGGAGGAACAGCATTCTAGACAGGGAAAGTCTATGTTTTAATCTAATTCTAAGAACAATGACATTGTTATTATTTTTTTAGACTCTTTACATTCTTTGAGTTTTGCAGTTAAAGACAAGTGTAAAAAGGGAGAATAGAATAAGTGAATATCTAACATTAAAGCATATAGCTTTAGGTATTCTTCTTAGAAATGTTGTAGCAAAGTGCACAGAACAGATTGAAATGGATATTGTTTAAATTTTAATCTCATGTTAAAGAATAATATTGTTTTAAAAATTTAATCCATTTCCTTTTATCCCTTTCCCTCCCTTTATACTTCCATTTTAAAGGTCTTGTCACCATTAATAAAACGGGAAAAAGTCTCTGGCAATTACTAACAATATTATTGAAAAGAAAAACTTTTGGGAAACTTCAGTGAGAAATGCTTTTCTGTTTCTGACTGAATTCACTTCTCTTTCTATATCTTTGTTTCTTCGTATAAAGCTAAGGGATACTAAAGTATTATCTTGTTTTCATTTTTTACATTACCTTTTAGAAGACATGGTTGAAGTCATGTTGGTGCAAGTGTATTCTAGGTTTAACTGCTGTTATCCATAACCTGGCAAAATAAATGTGAGGTATAGAAAAATATCTGCATCTTTAAAAGCCTGGCATGTGGGATCAGAGAAGTTCATTACAACAGACCATCAAAAATAAAATATGTGTTGGAAGAATAATGTATGTTTCTAACATTGTTAAAACTATAAAAAATGCATAATGGAACAAAAATATTTTATTTCTTGTTCTAGAAAAAAATATCTTGAGATCTACTGGGTTATTTATTAATTAATATTCATGCGACAATAATTTTAAAAACCTCAATTTTAGTTTTTAAAACCACTCTATATTTGCAAAAATCATTTTAGATCTGGGGAGCACATACATATAATCAATCAGATGCGTGGAGGGTCGCATCTGCCGAAAACTCCACCGCCACTATGATCTTATTAACGTCTTGGTGGAGCCTGACATCGTCTGTGGAGAGTCTGGCCTGCAGTTGACATAGCCACAATAAAGTGGCGCGATTAAAAAAGGAGGCAGATGACGCCCCTTTAGTGCCCATGCAGAAGACTGGTGTCCCCACCTTAGAACTTGTTCTGATCTCTTTTCTCCTGACGTAATGCATCTGCGGGATCTGTCACAATGGCACTAGTGGTAGCTAGAACCACTATTGGGTCATCTACCTTAGGTGGGTCTAGAGTAGCCAAAAAGGTTGCTGGTAAGTTATAGAACCGCTTCTCAGAATTGAGTGCAGGTCTGCCTGCCGCTGGCAGTTCCCATTGTTTCTGCACGGTGTCCGTGACAAGCAATGGCGCTGGCACTTCTTCTGTTTTGGTTGCTTGTGGCGCCAACAGGAGCTTTGCTGTCTCTTGCAGTGATGGCCTCTGTAGCAGCATTAGCTTTGTCTGACAAAAAAGTGATGGTTTTCGCTTTGTTCAGGAAAGTTCTAAATAAGGAAGACCTAAATAATTCCGATGTTGATTGTGGTTCAGAATAATCCTCACCATCCTCTGACAGGATGAATTCTTCCTCTCCAGAACAAAGAGAGTCCTTGTCTGAGGGTGAGCAAGATGAACCTCCATCTGTCTTATCCTGCCGCGATGGTATGCGACTGTGGCGATGGGGTGCTGAAGTCGATGCTGTTGTCGTGGCAGAAGTGCTCGGTTGTTGTTGCGTCATGATGCTCGCAATAAGCACTTTCATTTGTGCCAATAAAGTGTCCTGCATTGTAGCCAATGATGCTGAAAGGTCTTGAGAAATACTACCAGTAGTTGCGGATGGTAACTCATTTAGTTACGCAGCTGGACTATCCCCAGTCTGCTGCTCTGGAATAGCCTGAGGCGATGCAGTGACTTCCCCTATACCTCTCTTAGGGGATGGAGAAGGGACATTCTCAATCAACTGTAAAACCAAACCCTTAATAAATTTCATTTAATAATACTTAAGTGTTTAGAAATTGTTACCTTCTGTAAAATGGTTTAAGTTTTCTGGACTCTAATATTCCATTATAGTTTGATATAACACAGTATACTTGAAATATGTTTTGTTGCTCATTCAGTTCAGCAAAATATCATTTTTTCTTCACTGGACTCTACCTTTAGTTGTTCTATATCTGACTTCATTCCAAATTTCAGTGCTGAAAATAATTGAGTCTTCTCACCAGAATGGATCAACATTAATTTACACAACCAACACTCACTGGAAAAGCCCTAAATCTTTATAGAAGGTAATAAAATATGTCATCCTATTACAGGATATTTTTATATCCTAGAAAAATATGGTACCTCATAAAGTTGTATTTTTTCATTTATTACTTCATATATTATACCTATGTATTGAATGAAATTCCACAAAATATAACAGTACTATCTTTTTGTGAATTGTAACATACATACCTGAAGTCTTAAATTTTAAAAAGACAAATCATGTCAACATCCATCAAACTAAAGCAGACAATTAATGTCAAGCAAATTCTTAATATTTTAAAGATCAGTAGAAACCAAAAAGAATAATATTGGAGAAAGGCTGAAGACTTTCACAACAGAAGCACTTGGAAGTGCATGACTAGCATACATAATAAATAAATAAAAATGCTCATTGACATCTTGACAAAATTTGAATAAATTATAATATGTTGTATCTTGGCTGACACAACTCACTCAGAAATACCTCCATACTCTAATATGTAGTAAGTTTTACCATTTTTCTGCAGAAGCTTATTGGGATAAAAAGGCTGAAACTGGAAGAAAGACATAGGAGAATCCACTTCAATTACTTTTCTTTAGAGTAGCAGATCCCAACTTTTGGGCACCAGAGTCCAGTTCCATGAGGTTTTTCTGCAGACCAGAGGGGTGTGGTTTCTTGTCTTGCCTTTATCCTGTGGAGGGAACTTCACTTGTTTTCATGGCACAGTTTCTGGTAGGCCACAGACCAGTGCCATTCCATGGACCAGAGGTTGGGGACCCCTGCTTTAGATTTTAATTCTCTATAGCAAAACCTATAGATATTAGATTTCTTTTTTTAAAGGTTAATTAGTTTCATTTAAAAAGTAGAACTGCATGTTGCACATTATCACAAAATCCATTCTATTCTTTTCCAACCCAGTACTTCATGGGTTATAAAATTTGTAGCATGGGTCTTAAAGGAAATAATACCACTTAATTATCTGGCAAAAGCAGTAGCAACCAGTCTCCAGTTCCAAATTCCTCAGTTTGGGATTCTTGTAAGATAGTTGACTTTTAATGAAACCTCTATTCAGCTGCAGTTTTTGCTGAACTAAAACATGAAAACAAGAAATAAACTTTAATGACAGGCTGATATTAATTGCAGAGCTAAGGGTTCCCAAGGTAATTTTCTTGTCTCCACATCCTACCAGAATTAGTGTGGCATAGCAATCTTTTCATCATTTATTGCATTAAAGAAGGGAGCTGCTGTTAGTATAGTATCACCAATTACAATAGATCAGTAGTTCTTAAACTGTTTGATCCAATTATCCCCTTTCCTGGTCTCAAATAATGCCATTACCTCCCTCAAAATAACAACTACAAAAGACTCTGTTGTTTTACATAAGTAGCTCAGCAGTAGCATTCACAAACTGGATCCTTGACTCACAAACAAGCAATTACAAATTGTTCCATTATCCCCAGTATTTTCTTAAGTTATGCCCAGTTTACAGACTAATGCAACAGACAGATTGACAGATGGAACCAATCAATAAATAGCAGAGTCACCCACTTTGTGCTCTGCCTTTACCCACAGTACTTATTGTATGCCATGAACCAACAGAAGATGCACATCTTTGATTTAAGATCTCTTTCAATGGTTCTATATTTCTATTAGTAATTCATCTGAGATTGTGCCTTCAGATAATGATTTGGAACAGATATATGAACTACAAGGTTGACTCAGCCTTTTATCCTTCTGAGCTCAGTAAAATGAGGGTCCAGATTGTGGGAGGAAATATGCTGACTTTGTAAACTTCTTAGAGACAGCTGTAAAGCACTGTAAAGAAGTATATAAATATGTGAAGCAGTATATAAAGTGTTGTTGCTACAAATGTTTTTGGTTCTGTGATCTCCAGGTCAGATTAGGAAAAGAGTGTTTTAAAAAAAATAAATAGACTTTTTTGCTAGTGTTTCATAGCAACAGCACTTAGGCTTATATTCTGCTTCATGGTACTTTCAGCCCTCTCTAAGCAGTTTATAAAGTCAGCATATTGCCCAGCAATCTGGGTCCTCATTTTACTAACCTTGGAAAGATGGAAGGCTGAGTCAACTTTGAGCCAGTCAGGATTGAATCACTGGCTGTGAGCAGAGTTATCCTGAAACACTGCATTCTAACCATTGCATCACCATGGCTCATGCTGTAGAATTGAAAAATCCAATCCGATTTTTTTAAGTGGGGAAAAAAAATAAAAAGCTCTACAGTCCATGCTTTGCAAATATTAATGATATGACAGATAATAAAACAAGGCAGCAGACTGGACCTCAGCCACAAACATTTGACTGAATATTAACAACAACTATAATTTATTTTTCTTAACTTGCTCTTTTACAGTTTCTGCTGCTGATACAATATTTATTCAGGTCCTGATATCCTAAAATGTTGGTATGATGATCATTCTGAAAAAAGTGCTCCAGAGAGATAATATAAATATTTTAAGGACTTTAGACAGACTTACATCCAGAACATAGCATGTTGGGTATGATGGTCATAGAAGGAAAATAAGTTGTACTTGTAGATGTGGCAATAAAAAATAACAGTAGAATAGCTGGAAAAGAGATGAAAAATATTATAAACTACCAAGCAACTGAAATGCAGAGATTGTTTTTGTATAAATGAATACATTAAGAATGTAAGAATATAATCATCAAAACAGCTGTAAATATTTGACCTCATAATAACTGCGATCCTGGCCTCCATTGATATATTTTGACTGTTCTTCTGTTATGAACATTTGAATATGCTGATTGCTGTAGCATGTACTAGGCATGAAAACAGTTTTCATTTGAATGACTGGAATATATAATATTACTTCAGTATATGATTAAGTTGTGGAATTTATTACCATAAAGTGATGGTCAGTTACTTGGATGACTTTGAAAGGCAATTGGATAATTGCATGATGGCAGGCATGTCATGAGCTATTGGTCTTGAAGTTTCAATATTACATTTGGTTTGGGGCAACATGGCTCAAAATACCAGTTAGAAAATGAGAGAAGGATAAATTTACATGTCCTTCTTTTTAATACCCCAGAGGGACTACAGCTTCTATGCAAAACAAAATACAAGACTAACAAGGGCTTTGGCCCAACCCAACAGAGCTATTTTATGTTCTTACCAAGCACTGGATTATTACAAAAATATTATAACCTGATGAGTTTTCTGAGTGAGTTATTGGGAATGTTTATTTAAATGACTATAAAGATGCATATGCATTCTCATATATATTTGTCTTTGAACGGAGATAAAATACTAATGCAGTAACTGTGGGATCAATGTATTTGTTATGATGGTGCATTAAATCTCTTGTCAACTATCTTTCTATGATGTCTATTACTTCAGACAATTCAGACATTTTTATATATCAAACTGCAGTTAAATTTTAATTCTAGAAACATAGGGTTCTATTGTTTGTTGCACTCTAACTCTGCTTCTGTTCTAATGATAATGATGATAATCTTCATTGTCATAATCATAATATTCCAGAAATCTAACATAGAGTTACAAAAGTTAAAAATATATTAAATAAAAATATGTATTAAGCTCTACAGCTGAGCCTTAGAATAATTTCCTCTTCATGTAATGCTAGTTCAGTCTAGCCCATTACATATGTAATATTTAGGCTCATAGTAGAGTGCATCTTTTCCTTCAACATTCAGCAGGGCTCAAATCAAATCAAATCAAATCAAATAAAATTTTATTCATCACATGCACAGACATACATAGTACGAAATGCAGTTAAATATGTATGCAACCACTCGCGACCATAGGTAGTAAGGCAAGGGAATAGTATGGATAGGGAGGGAGAATGATTGGAAGTGGTTGAGAGAGGTAGATTAGGAATTCTTATAGTTCTGGGTTTGTTGTGGTTTGGTTTAGTTCTGTATTGGCTGTGGGAAGTAACTCCTTAGTCTCTCTGTGTTGGCTTTCAGAGTGCGGACTGTCTTCCTGACCGTATCATGGTGAACAGTCTGTTGTTGGAGTGGCTGGGGTCCTTCATTATTTTCCCAATTATGTAATTTTAGCTTTGCCCATATTTTCAATCTATAACTCTGTACCTGTTTGTGGATTAATTATTGTTAGCACTTGTAGGTATTTTATTCCTTGTATATTAATTTTGTTGATTTTTTTTAAAAAATACATGTCTTTTTTTCACTATTATTCCACTATTCACTTTTATTGTTAGGGTTGCCCTGGAGTCTACCTTGAGACTATAATCCAGATTTAAAAAAGAAACTGGAGCTCTTTATCAAAAAGAGAGAAGGAAGATATCCAATTCTATCCCATTGAGATTCCAGACAAACAACAGGAAGTATGACATTTCCCCATTCATGAACAGGTCTTAGTTGCTTAACTAGTTAGCTTGGATGAAATTATTCCACCTAGAAAGAGTTCACTCATAGACCCATAGGAGTTCATATATAGGAAATGGAAAATGAGAAGGTGAAAATCCAAGAAAAGGATATGGCAGATTTATGCAATGTAAATGATAGATTTAGTTATATGTAAATTAATTTGAACAATCATTTCATATTAATATAATTCATTTATACGCTGTAGAAGTTTGGGCTATTTTGGGAAGAAATCCACTGCAATATAAATTCCTAGTTTTGAACTATTCTTGGTTTGCTTTAACCACATCATTTCCCCTACATATTGAGAGACCCATACTGCTTAATAGTGTCAGATCTGCACAGAGGTAATAGGAACTGAATAGCTACGAAGGGATTTTTCATCACAGGAGTGAAGTAAAAGGATTCCTAATATGTAATTTATCCTAATATTTTCCTTTCTGTGCCTTAATACCCAGTATGTATAACAGTTATTACAAACCAGACTGGGTTTATTTCTTCTGTCCTGAAGTATTTTTATGTTTTGAAAGGATCTCTTTGTGTGTGCATGCACATATATGTATGTGTGTGTGCATGTATTGTTCACATTAATAAAGAATTTAATTTTAAGAATAATTTATGATAGATAAGCAATAGTACTGGAAAAATTTCATGAGGAATAAATGGTATACCATTTTTGACATCAAGGGATAGAGTTAAAGCAAAGTGCCCACCACCTGCAGTGAAATCTACATACCTCCTGAGAATGGTAGAGCTGTTTGGCAAGGTAAGCTGTCATTTTCAATGAACATCAATAAATGACCCCACAGCATCAGCTAAATATTCTTTCTAAGGCTACAAAATTTCTGACAGGGAGCCATAATATAAATACCTCCCAACTGGCTTCCTGAATTATTTGCAAATGTATCTCAGCGATAAACATAGATATCAGTTCTTTCAGGTAAGTTGCTGTGAAATACTTGGGACCTCAAATAAAACAAAATTATTTTAAAATAAGTTTTAAAATAAGATCAACAAATAAAACAAACAAAAGTAGCATAGTCCATATTCTGAAATCAGATGCTCCAACTATTCCTGTGTTATTACTGACGACAGGCAAAATTGCTCATGGAAACTATCTATTTCCTGCCATCTTCAGTTTGCAGTTGAAAGGAAATGCATCAAACTCTTGCTACAGTGTTTAGATTTGTTTTTGTTATCTGGGGGTACCTGTGTTTGCTCAAAGGTCTTACCCCAGGGAAGAGCAATAGTCAACCAGACTGAAAAATTATTGGTGACAGATCTTGTAGTCAGAAAGGAAAAAGGAACTATGTATATTAATGCATAACATTTAAGAAGAACATATGAGATAAATTTTCATGGTGGCCATTTAAATTCAGCTTCAGCTATCCATGTCCTGCCTGATGCCACAGTCGAGTGGAGGTAATGCTGCCTTGGATTTTTACTGAATTTACTGAAATTATTGTTAGGAATATGTATCTAAAGGACAGATCACTTTTTCATGTCCTTCCAAGATATTTTTGCTAAGCTACTCTCCTGACAATAAATTTTTATTGATGAATATTTATTACATTTATTGTATATTATACCCTTTTCCTATGGGTTGGCATAAACAGTATACCTTTCACCAGCTTTATTTGCAAATAACAGTTTTGTGATGTACATTGAACAAGAAATACTCTTAGACCAAAATCCTCCAGGGGGATTGCATCTCTGAAAGGAGACCTGGATATGTGTCTTTTCAAATATCTTAAATTTTGATTAACAAATAAATCAATGAAATCAAATCAAATTTTATTCACCACATGCACATACATGCACATACATGGTACGAAATGCAGTGAAATGTGTATGCGACAGCTCATGACTGTAGGTAGTAGGGCAAGAAAATATTATAAACAGGAAGGGAGAATAAGTTAGGACTGAGAGAGGTAGATTATGGGAATACTTTGTAGTCCTGGGTTGTTATGGTTTGGTATAGGGTTCATATTTCCTGTGGGAAGTAGCTTCTCCCTAGTCTCTCTGTGTTGGCTTTCAGGGAGTGGAGGCACTTTCCTGACTGCATCATGGTGAACAGTCTGTTGTTGAGGTGGCTGGGGTCCTTCATTATTTTCCTGGCTGTAGTTTGGGATCATCTGTTATAGATGGAGTGCAGCTCAGGGAGCTTGGAGCGGATGATGCACTCTGCTATGCACATCACCCTCTGTAGAGTTTGCCTATCCTGTATAGTGCTGTTCCTGAACCATGTAGTGATGTTGCCCATCAGGATGCTTTCTACTGTGAAGGAGTAGACATTTCTGAGCATCTTGGGGGCAGTCTGAAGTCTCTCAGTTGTCTAAGATGGTATAGGCGTTGCTGGGTCTTTCTCACCATAGTGTCGATGTGTCGGGTCCATGTTAGGTTCTCTGAGATGTGGACGCCTAGGTATTTGAAGCAGTCCACTCTCTCCACTGGGCTTTTGTTGATGATGTGGGTCTGGTAGGTCCTTTTATTCTTTGTGCTGTAGTCCACTATCACCTCCTTTGTCTTGCTGGCATTGAGAAGAAGGTTGTTTTTCTGGCACCAGCTCTCCAGGTTCTTAATCTCATCTAAATAGGCCATCTCATTGTTGTCAGAGATCAGGCCTACCACAATGGTGTCATCAGCAAATTTAATGATGGTGGTGGAGTC
>JAEANM010006057.1:0-18950 GCA_017656035.1 Myanophis thanlyinensis
ATAAATAAATAAATAAATATGTCTTATTGACTATCCTGGGAGTCTTGGTTGTTATTGTAAGCTCAAGACATGGGATTTGTTAAATTGGAAGTGATGGGAATTCAAGATGAGGAGCACAAAGATGGAAGAGATCCTGGAGGTTCAGTGCAGGCCATGCTTGAATTTGGGAAGGCCTTGGGAGGCCCAGTAGAGGCTGCATGTGAGTGGGGGGGAGAGTGGAGGATGGACAGCATGATGGGTTATGAGCATAGGAAGTCCAGGGGACAGACAGCACAGCACGACCATAGCAAGACTGTGCAGCATGAGCATAGGAAGTCCAGGGCAGATGTAATCACACTATTAAAGGAATACCATGAAGGCTGGAAATTTAAGGAACTGTTGTAAGTATCTCTCATTCAACGCTATCACAACCTCAAACAGTAAGCAAGAATTACATGTAATGTGCCAAACTGATAGGAGACATCCTGAGGGAGCAACAAATTTTTGTTTCACAACAGGTAGAGATCTACTACAAAGCTAATCAATGAAAAAGAGAGCCATACAATAACATACAAGCAATGTATCCCACAGTGTCTAGCAGTCAACAGAACTAACCCACTGGAGCAATCTACTTCCCTTCTCCCCTGCATATCGAACAAGGTTGTCCAGACCATTTCGGACACCTGGCTGACATGTAGGGGAAATCAATTCAATCTTTTAACTATCCATGCATGTGACATACCACTTGTTAAATTACTGTCATCATCAAATTTTGCGAAAAAATTCTTCAGTTAACCTTGCTATCTAATGCTTCTTTTTATCT
This sequence comes from Myanophis thanlyinensis, assembly GCA_017656035.1. NCBI lineage: Eukaryota > Metazoa > Chordata > Lepidosauria > Squamata > Homalopsidae > Myanophis > Myanophis thanlyinensis. The sequence goes on from JAEANM010006057.1 coordinate 803, forward strand.
GTTTTTAAACTTTTCTGATTATAAATGAGGCTTGTATTATGACAAGATACCAGTACTTATATCATGCTCAAACTAATCTAAGTATCTCAAATGATTTACATTTTTTCTTTTGAGGGATTGATTGTTTCAGCTTCAGAAAGATTTGTTTGCCTTTTTTTAAAGCTCTGCGCTATATGCCTTTTCAGATACTGGAATGAAACTGATTTTGCAAGATCTGGAAAATAAGATGCATATTAACAAATACTTCTCAAATTTGGCAGTGATTTCACATGAGGATTAGTGCCATCAGAGTCTACACTAGTAAAATTAAAGTTTAGAAAGTTTCTCAATTACTTGGGAAATTTCCACGGACAATGCCAGAAATAATTTCACGGCGATCTAAAAATTATTTACAGCCATTCTGCATACATTGCATAGACAGACACTATTTTATGATTTTAGGCAAACTTTTTACCATAAGCTACCACTCAAGAGTAAGCTCATCTTAAAATAAACATACCCAAATTATTAACAATTACAGTATGAGCACAGGTATCTCGTCATTCAACAGAACTGAAAAAAATAATAACTCTTATGGTTGACATCAGTCTTCAGCATTTAACATATTACAGTTGTTGGCTGATTCCTTTAAATGAAGCTATTTCATGTTGTTTCATTGGTCTGTATTGCCATATCCTGCTTTAAGGTTATTTTTAATGAAAATCAGGCTATTCTTTTTATAAGTAAATTAACTGTAATTGTATACAAATGTGTTTATGCTTTGTTTAACAGTATTTCATAAGTAATGTCTTTTTCAAGTGGTTTCATCCTTAGTGACAACATGGACAACATGACAGTAATATGGAAGGGAGTTCTTCCACAATGCTTTTTTCACTATTCTGACTATCCTGTAGCCTAGTTACCATCTGTCTAACATTTTGAAGTGTTTGAAGCTGGTTAGCTTTTCCAGCTAATCTGAGAGCAGCTATCTACCTGAGTGTCCTAAAATTTATAACTCTTTCCTTCTTCGTGAATTCTAAGGCAGGACACACTATTTTTTCTATTATCTTATTTTAATTATTATTATAATATATATATATATAATATATATAATATAATAATTATTATAATTTAATTAATTATAACTTATCCCACCCAGATCTATATAAATGATCATGGCTTCTGTTGCTCATGCTATGAAAAATAAAGAGAACCCTCTAGTGACTACAATGCAGATTGATATAGATATAATATCTGTTTTATGTCACATCCTGAACATAAATTATTTCAACTCCTACCCTCAATACAATGCTATAGGGCACTGCACACAAGAATTAGACACAACAGCTTTTTCCTGAACTCCATCACTCTGCTAAACAAATAATTCCCTCAACATTCCCTATTTATTAAGTCTGCATTACTATTATTCTCATCATTTCATCACACACACACACACACCACTATGACTATAACTTGTTGCTTTTATCCTTACAATTTATATTGATTATTGTCTCCTAGAATGATTTGATTGCTTATTTGTATCCTATGACTATCATTAAGTGTTATATCTTATGATTCCTGACGAATGGACTGTTTCCCTTAATGTACACTGAGAGCATATGCACCGAAGACAAATTCCTTGTGTCCAATCACACTTGGTCAATAAAGAATTATATTCTATTCTATTCTATTCTATTCTATTCTATTCTATTCTATTCTATTTCTATTTCTATTTCCATTTCTATTTCTATTCACAGCAGAATACATGAGCTCAGGGTTGCAACACCAGCACAGGCAGACTGAATAATTGACAAACTATGAATCCTTAGTTTGAGTCATAATTGTTCCTTTAAATATATATATTAACTTGGAATTTATCTATTATATGTCTGAAGTTAACTAATTGCAAATTTATCGTTTTATTTGCATGTGTTCAGTAGAAATCCCTTTGAAGCTGAAATAAAGGAAATGTGTGCCCTTAGGGTTGAATCAGACCCTCCTCTAAGCACTTCAGTTATGAGGTAACTGCACCTGTGAGTGAACAGTGACTGGAAAAAAATAGGTCTCCCTGCTGCCACCAGCCTTTCATTATAAAGTAGTTTCTCCTTTCTACAGCAGGAGAGGATTGAAGAGGAAATCTTCATTCCACCCAGGGTCTGGCTAAACACCAAAGGAGAAACCAAACAAAAAAAAAAGTGGTAGTCAGTAGCTTAGCCAAGCTGAGGCACATGCCAAAAGGCAATTGGTTCATTCCAGGATTTGAACAAAAATCAACTTTATTAAAGGTACCTAAAGAAAATAGGGTTCTAAAGAAAATAGGGTTCTTCATACAACACAAGGGGTAAAATGATAAAATAAAATAAATAAAAGCGTCATACAATTCTAACCAAAACCAAACTCCTCAATTTCTAAGGTCACTCCCTCATCCCAGAATCCAGCCAATTCTCTCACAAATGCCATACTGATAGTTTCCATCCAACCCTGACAGAATCTCCTTCTTTTCCCTTATTGGTTCTCAGGAGTCAGATGACTCTCTCTGGCCATAGCAGATAGGCCTGTGATTGCCCAATTGCGTCCTATTACAATAGATTATAATAAACAAATGTAAATGCTTATTATACTGAGATAAAATAAAGAAACATAAAAATCTATCATAAAGAAAGCTGACAGAAACATCTAGTCATACCAAATGGATTAGGAAAATATGAAAGACCTATTTATTTTTTTAATGTATGTTTTTCAGGGGAAAATTTTTTTTGTTTACACAAAAGTACTCAGCATTTCTTCTTTTGGAACAAATGTTTAGGCTTGAGTTTTCTTTTTTTGGGGGGATTATAAAATATTTTTGTTACTTTAACTTTCAATATTATACCTTAAATACTAATTGACCATATTACTGTTCACTGTTTCCTTTTTATATAGCATAATTTTTACACTTATTACATACTGTTGCTAAACATTACATTGAACTATTTAAAACATTTAGAAAATAAAACCATAAACCATATAAACATGAAATATAATCTATATAATAGGCATCTATTCCAATTTCAGAGACACAGATTTTAAAATATAGAATCTTCCTCCTCCAACCGACTACCTCAAAGCATGTTTGAACTTTATCAGGTTCAAATAAGATGGCTAAAGGAAAACAATTTTTAGAAGATTGTTCCATAACTGAGATAATTATAGCCTTGAAACTTGCTATACTTTTAACAAGTTGAATTGCATCTTTATGTATATATTGTAATACCACAAAATGTTTGCATTCAACACTATTTATGTCAAATAAACACTATTTATGTCAAATAGTAAGGAGACCATGGATGTAAGGAAACATTTAAACAGATTCATCTACCTGTGATATAACCCAAACCAGAAGTTAGAAAATAAGTGTTCAGAAACAGAGCCAGTTGTTCTCTGGTTAAGGTATTAGGCTAGTAACAGGCAGACTGTGAATTCTAATCCTGCCTAAGGCATGAAAACTAGCTGGTTTTTGTTGAGTCAGTCCCTTTCATCCCAACTCACCTCATAGGGTTGCTATTGTATGAAAAATAGGAGAAGGTAAGAATATTAAGTATGATTGGCATCTGGAGTTTATAGGTGGAATATAAATAAACATAAATAAAACAAAAACAGCAGACCTTCAAACTTCTTTTGCTGCTCATTAAAATAATCTGTAATTGGATTTTAATAGACATTTTATGAATACAAGTAGTCCTCAGCTTATGACCACAATTGAGTCCAAAATTTATATTGTTAAGTGAGAAAATTGTTAAGTGAGTTTTGCCCCATTGTATGACTTTTCTTGCCACTTTTGTTAAGTGAATTACTACAGCTGTTAAATTACCAACATGGTTATTAAGTGAATCTGGTTTCCCATTGCTTGTCAAAGGTCACAAAAGGGGATCACATGATTCCGGGACACTGCAAGTGTCATAAATGTGTGTCAGTTGTCAAATATACAAATGTAAATCATGTGACCATGGAGATGCTACAATGGTCGTGTGAAAAATGGTCATGTCACTTTTTTCAGTGCCACTGTAACCTCAAATGGTCATTAAATGAGCTGTTGTAAGTAAAGGAATAATTGTATAAAAAAACACCTCTATACTCTAAATGCCATGCCCTTTTGTGAACTACTGTACTCAAGAAACAATCATATTGGGAAGTCCTTTAGTGTCTTCAGTTAAGAAACAAAAGTCCATATTCAGAAAAAAACTTACGATAAATGTCAATTAAGATGTAATGACAATTTCAGTTTTAATGATTTAAGACAATATTTATTCTCTCCTTGCATTGTTCACTTTAAAGCTGTCACATAGCTTTCTGTGTCAAACCAGACAGAAGAGAAAATTAGAATATTACATCAACTCTGCAATGTAAGTGATTAGTACTGTAACTGACTATTGTAAAACTACAATTATATAAAATCCTGACTTTTATAAAAGGATAAATGACAGAGGCAGTACAACCACAATAGAATAACCCTTTATGTTCAGAACATCATTTCACAAAGAAAAGTCTCATCAATTTCACAGTATTCTCAACTTCTCCTGTAAAAATCAATTTCTGCTCAAAAGAACTGCATATTCAGTTGGTTTTTTTTCTCCCCTTTCTTTCTATAACCCCAGTGAGATTTCCTCTCTTTCTTCTAGTTATAATTCTTCTCTAAATTATTGAGTTACATCACAAAAAATATCCTATTATTGTCTTGCAGACATATGTAAGTTGTAAACAATGACTTTCTTGTTAAAGATTAATGATCTGAACACTAGCTCTCCAAAGCCTGAAAATTAAAACTTTTTCTCCAACTTTAATTAAAGAGAATTAGATTACGCGTTCATAACAATGTAATGCTTTAAAATATTCCAAAAAAAAAGTTTATCAGAGAAACTATACTTGTGGTTTTAAAAAGAAGAAAGGAAAAAGGGGATTTATTCTCTTCTTTCTATGCTTCAAAGTTCTTCTAAGAAAGCCCTCAGTGACAAATTGCTTCATAGTTATGTGGAAATGAAGGTACAGGAGAAAGCCAAAAGAATCAAACTCTCCACCCCAGGTTTTTAACCCTGGTAATCTATATCTCTGTATACTTGCCAATAATATAAATAACTATCTAATTCACACATCTGAAAGCTTTTAAAAACCTCAGAACATAAAAGATTTTTTTTTTAAAGAAAGAGCATTAGTAATTTAAGTTTTCAAAGGCAAAAATGTGTTACTCATTTACTCAACACAGGATTCTCAATTTAAGGTTGTCTAAACTACCAGCCTTCCATTTCCCAAGACTACAACACATAATGGAATGCATGTATAATTCTACGTTGTATTTACCTTTCTATGTTAATATCCAAAGTGTCATAAGTAAGGTCACATCTACATTTTTGCAAGCCTACTATTTTCAAAATTTCAGTATCATTGCCTCCCAGCTGGCCAAATCTTCAGTATCCACAAAAATGCAATCTGACTTTATATAGATGAATTAATGAAGTTCCTTCATCCCTCCCACCAGAAAAACAGTGGTATCCCAATTCTTCTTATCATATATCTATATCTACATTGACAACTATCTGTACATAGTGGGTACATTTGTAGAACTGGGGCGCGGGGGAAATATCTTCTGAGAAGCAGTGATGATAGAAAATCAGACAAAATACAAGCCAACACTGCTAGATACAGCAGCTCAAGCCAACACTGTTAGATACAACCCAGCTAATAGGGTCATTCCGAGCAGCTGCAAATTATGCTGACATGTCACCAAACCCAGATACCAAATTCCTAGCAACAAAATTTGGGCTGTAGTTCATTAAGGAAATCTTCCTGTGCACTGTGTGTGTGTGTGGGGGGGGGGGGGGTTTGTAGGTCAGAATGTAGGAGGAATCACTATTTAAAAAAAGATACACAACCAAAATTTTCATGAAGAAAACATTAAATCTGTGCAGCAGAGACAGCAATAAGATGTATTGCAACTGCCCTGATTTCCGACAGGAGTTAAATGCTGAGGATGCAAACCTTTGGTACTGGTAGTGAAAAATCAGTCTTCACTGTGCTGAGATGGATAGACTCACTCCAGAGTTAAACGAGAAGAAAGACTCCGAATATTACAAAATCTGGGAGTGTTGGTATCATTGGATTAGTAATCGAAATAAGTAATTAAATAACTAAAGAGTAGATAATTTAAGAATAAAAATTTAGGAATAACTAGGAGCTTTATAACTTGTATTCACACTTGAACAAGAACTAACATGTAAGTACTGCACTGTACGTTTGAAAAAAAAAAGGGACTGTAAATTACACAAAATGTTTTTGTCTTCATATTTTGTTCTTTTTTAATGTATGTATGTAATTGTATGGAACATTTTTTAAACTATGTTTAATAAAGACTATTTTTAAAATTAAAAATAAAAAAAAAGAAAAAAAAAGAAAAACCAGTCTTCGGAGCTGTCACAGAAGAGATTTCTACTTAGGTAATACCGGCACCATTGTGAATCTCAAAAGAGAAAAAAAAGAGAGAAAAAAAACCCAACAGATTCTTATTATTTGGGAAAGTGCTGAGGGAGGGACGAGGCAGCAGGTCTCATATTGGATGGCTTCTGAAGACTGCCAGCAAGTTGAACATCTGCTGACAAAGTAAAAGGAAATCTAGAATTCTTCCAATTATTAATGGCAGCTACCAACAGCCGGAATCTGAGTCTTGTTTTGCACTGTATTTATAGATGGACATTTCTCTGGTTTCTTTTTCTCTTTGCAGTTCCCAAATATATGATTATATTTGGTGTGAGAGATTACAGCTTGAGGGAGCAAATGGAAATTCAGGGGAAAACTGGCATTCAGAAACCAATAAGAACATTTTGGTGGGGTTAAAATAAATATTAAAACGGTTCCTATTTCTGAAAGTGAGTTCTGTAATACTGAACCAATTCAATAAATATGGCCAGTTTCTGCCAGATAGGTATACCGGCAAGAATTTATGGAAGAAAACAAAAATAAACCCACAGAACAGCAAATGACTGATTATGATACCAGATATATTATCATTAGAATCCGTTGTTAAATCTAAAAAGACAATCATTTAAACACACATATTTACACGCACATACAAATGTAAAAGCTAGCATCAAGAAACAAGAGTATCTTATTTAGAAGTTTAAGAGCTAAACCCTTGAAACTGAGCACTGAAGTATAAAAAAAGGAATCCTCCCAAAATAAGAGCAAAGGGCTTTTGCTGGCAAATATCCTGTTAAACTTTTAACTTCTTGTTAAAAGTTGCTTAACTAATGGTTTTTCACTGTCATTTTTAAAAACAAAATATATCTGCCCTCCCTCCCTGGGAAATAAGAGAGAAAATATAAAATCAAATGGTTAGTATTCAGATTAATCTTTAGGCACATGAAACATTGGCCTACTTTGGATGAACTATATTGTCTTTCAACTCCATTTACTTTTAGAAACCACTTAAAGAAGCACACGTACAGAATTGTCCTTTATTTATTAGATTTTTATCTTGCCTTTAAATAAATTACTTTAAATAAAGTAGGTTTTACTTTAGCGCCAGAAGAAATTTGAGAAGAAGCTGAGTTTTGAGCATGAAACATTTTTTCTGTTATGGATGTGTGACACAAATGAAGATAAATATCATTACAAGCCTGTATCAAAACAGCCGTTCCAAATATGTTTGAATGCCAACAACAAAAGCGTCAGCTTTATAGAGAGAACAATGAAGTAATTTCAATTGTTGGCATACAGGTGATGGGGAAAGGAGAAAAGCTACTGCTGTCTAAAAAAAAGGGGGCAAACAAAAAGGGAGAAATTCCTACTCGGAAATTTTTGTGAGGAAAGAAAGGGTTAAAATGCAAGGAATCTACTTCATAACTACAGAACCATTTTTTCTATATGTAATGAAATTTAAGGTTTGGATTGAGATAGCATCTGAAAGGACACTGCGAAACAGTGACTTCCCTAGGACATAGATCCTCCTTAATGACAACCGTAACCCCACCACCCCTGTCCTGGGACCTCGGCTGATGAAAAACCCGATACCCAGGTGGGCATAATTCAACCAGAGGGGCACCCCCCTCTGGGCCCACCCAGGTCTCGGTAATGGCAGCCAGGTCTACACCCCCCTCCTGAATCAATTCATATATGAGGGGGGCCTTGGTGATAATGGACCTGGCATTGCAAAGCATCAGTCGAAGGCCCCGGGACCGACAACACACACTACCTGGGGAACGGGAAGTACTTTGGGGGTCGGAGCAAACCACCGTGATATTTTATTAATTGGATTCATATACCGCCCCACTCTCCCTAAGGACTCGGGGTGGTTAACAGCCAATAAAAAACAGAAAGTACAAAATACCATTTAAAATCACTTAAAACGATTAAACAGGCCGTAAATTAGATGAGTACTCATATCTGAGGAACTGAAAGGAATTCACATCTCAAAATCATCATCTAAACCTCTAAAGATTGCATGCAAAATTGTACGCAAAAACAAGCATACAAACAAAAATAATTGTTTGTTACAGAACATTTGTATTCTGTACACAGACAGACAGACAGAGACAGAGACAGAGGGGGGGGAGGGAGCATGTTCACAGATACAAAACTTACCTTGGGTGAACAGGCAGTACACTTGTCAAAAGCCAGACTGACAGGAAGAACATTATCAAATCTTGATAAAAAACCTCGGATCTGTCAAGACAAGAGACGTATAGAAGCATTTTGAAATCAGAAGTATTTGCCCTGGCTAAATTTCTCAGGTCCCATGTTATTCAGAAAATGCAGACAACATGTACAGATCTGGTGATGAAAAGAAGGCCTTTTCTACAGAAATTGAGGACATGGTCATATGATTGCATGTAGTGTGATTTCTCTGTAGACTGACACACAGCACCACCTGGAGTATAAACCTCTTGCAGAAAGCGACTGAAGGAATAGAGAGGGAAACTGCTGTTACTATGTACCCATGTGGTTATTTTAGAGAAAAAAGAAACTTACTTTCCTTAGTTCAAAGCTAGTCAATTCTGAATATTGCAGAACTATCAGTTGCAGGTCCTCCAATTTAATATGGTGCTATAATTTTGTTGCCCAATAAAGGATTCAATCTTTTTATTCCGGTCTGAATGGGTAAAGTAACAGCATCAATCAAGCAAATCCTTTCTCCTTGGTAGCCCAATTTGGGTGGAGAGTTTGTTAAAAAGATGGCCATAAATCCATGGTCCAAGTTCTGCCTCCCCAACCCCTCTTTTACACGTACAGAAGCTGCAAGAGTCGGTGGTTTGATCATATGGTTGTAATCGCCCTTTCAACTTTTATGGTTTGCCTTCTGTACATCTTTTAACTTTATTCTTACTTCCCCTATAAACTACAAAGACTCATTAATTCTGTACAGCATTTCTACCACATTTCTCTGAGCTATTGCTGTGCTCATTTGGGGTCTGCTCTTGTTGGTACTGTCAGTTTTATTACAATTTGGGTCTTCCTTTGGTTTTAGGAATATACATCGGCCACAGCTGCAACTATGCGAGATGAGTAGACATCTAATTAGTCCTTGACCTATGAGCACAATTGGGATTAGAAGTTCTGTCATTAAGCGATCCGGTGGTTAAGTGAGTTGCATCCAATTTTAGGACCCCACCCCTACCCTTTTTTTAATAAAATCATTAAGCAAATCACTGCAGTGATTCTGGCTTCCCCCATTGATTGCTTGTCAAAGGGTGGCCAGGAAGATCTCCATTGGTGATAATGGGCACCAAGTTTGTATCCAGGCTAAATCTATGTGGGATGTCAAGAATAACTAAAGCCAGTGGTTTGGAACATAGAATAAATTGAATAACACAACTTAATCGAACACATTTTAGTCCAGGATCCTATGTAAGCCAAAATTGATATTTAGGGATGGATAAAGCCCTCTCACAATTATCAAACAGTGATATTATGCTTGCTCAAAAATAACCCCAAGTAAGTTATATATGGCTTACTTCCTCCTAAGCACATCAAGGATTGTAACTTTCTAATAATAAACATACCATCAATTTTATTTCGAATCTCAGGTTGCTTAAGTAAGGTATGCTGTCCTTTTCCTGCTTTCCTAGTAGGACAGCATGGCAGCCACTGTGTGACAGAGGAGGTCATGCTGTGACAATCAAAGGATGTAAAATAACTCCACCAAAAACAGCTCACAAAAATTAAAACATTAGGAAATACTAAGGGACAGGGGTCTATTTTTTTTTTTAAATGGCGCTATGCATTTGTATTTAAATCAGAAACTTGCTGATCATTCAAATAGTAAGATTCTGATGCACAGGAGACCTTTAAACAATAAGAATAAAACATAACTTTGAATGAAGAAGAGAGAGAGAAAGACAGAAAGATGAGAGTTAATTAGATTATGGTGTACCATCTCTATTTCTCTTAATTCATACAAGCAAGAAAAATAAAAAGTTCTGAACCAAAGACTGTCTGTCCTCTGTCGTCCCCACCGCCCCAACATTAATCCAAAACGGATATGTTATCTACAAAGAGAGCTTGGATAGCATTACATCTTCTTAGCTAACAGGAAACCAGTTGTTGACACAAATGTAGGGGGGAGGAGTGACTTATACAGGATGAGATTTTGTAATGTAATTAAACTTCATTTTGCAAGTGATTTTTGCAACAAAAATGACATTATTTTTACTGCTCGGTATTTTTTACAAGGGGAAGAGCATCAGGATCAATGTCACTTCATTTGTGCAAAAACACCATTTTCAAAACGTTAACAACGTAAGTAAACAATAACTTATGCTGTTGAGTAAAATAGTTAAGTTAAAAAAAAAATAAGATGCCCACAAAGTTTTGAAGTAAACCAATCATTCTTTCAAACATCAAGAGGAGTAGGATGTAAATAAGCAATGTGCTTGATGATGTAGGAGGAAGAATTAACTACTAAATACAGGTAGCCTTTAACTTACAACTACAATGGAGTCTGGCGATCATGGTCATAAGCTGTGAACGTTGTAAAGTGGGTTAGTCATGTACCTCACCTGATTTTACGTCCATTTTTTAAAGCAGCCATTAAGCGAATTGTTTCACTATGGGGGTGGATTTGCTGAAAAATGGAAGTAAATGCTGGTTTATGATGGCAAAACCGTTATAAAAAATGTAGTCATATGAGCATGGGATTGCTGAAATAGCTGAAAATGTGGCTGTGTTGCCAAGCAACAACCAGGGGGGAGAGGTGTTGAAAATTCAAACGCTCACTATGCCTCTGACGTTACATTTTTGTGCAAGTGAAAAAACAAGCCAGGATCTTTAAGTTTCCTATCAGTGAAAAGCAGAGTTAAATCTTGTAAGCAAGTCAGGCTCAGAAGCCAGCCTTAACTAAGCTTTGAAACTGGCTTATTTTTAAAAATATATTCCAAAGCAACAGGAAAAGAACTCCTTATCAAGCCTTGGTTTAGAATGAAACTGGTCTGAGAGACAAAATGAAAGGAAATGGGTAGTTTCAAGTGCCTATCCATTATTTGTGACCTTAGTACAAAGCTGACCTCTATTTAATGGCTAAAGTTTGGAATACACCTCTGCATGTTCTTAAATTTAAATTGATTTCCCCTCACATTTTATGTCATTCTGAACTCTTGACCTGAAGCCAAGAATCACAATGTCTATAGTTTTTCAACTATTTCTCTATTCTTTTACTACTAGATGGCTTCCCATTGAAGGGGTATATAGGCCACTTGATTTCACAGTTGCATTACTTTCCAATTTACTAACCTGATGAGGCACAAGCCCAAGAGAGGTGGGAGGTTCATTCATTCTGTCGTCACTACTGCTTGCAACTGCATAGCCTCTAACAAAAAGGAAGAGGAGAGAAAGAGAAGTAACTTTCTGTACAGAAGAGCTTGGCATTCATCATGTTCTGACTAAGTAAAACTTGGAATAAAATCCAAATCAACATTATCTGACTGATCTTCAGAAGGGCAATTTTTCCAAGAAAGAACTGGTGTAATAAAATAAACATTCTAATATGTTACTGTCTTTTCCACAGTGATGGCTTACCCTTCTGGATGTTGCAAAATGGATACCATTAATTCGACAGCGAGTGCTCCTGCTACCATGGCTAATCCTGGCCGACTGACCGTACACTGTTGATCCAATGTCCGATCCCTGGTGGACTGCAAAGAAAGAGGACACATCTGTGTTTTATTTTCCTCTACACCTTTTCTTAAAAATAAAATACAGAATAGTGATTTACGGTTCTCTTTCCAATTACCTGCTAATAGTTCCATAAATAAAGGACAGTATTTGTAGCTCACAGTTGACATGAGGAGTCCTTGGTGCACTTTGAGCTTCCTTGTTTTCTTCCAGACATTTCATTACCAATTGAGACAACATTATCAGACTAGTTTGGGTACTGAAATGTCTACCAAAAAATAAGCAAGCTCAAAGACCACCAAGGACCCCTAATAATCCCATTCCCTACTCTTAAATGCTAGTGTCTCTTTGCCTTTCAGGAAAAAAAGGTACTGATGCCAAAAATCAAGATAGCCCTTCACAGTGGAACTGGAAAATGTGGTCCTCCGCTTTTTAGAGAAGATTTTAGGAATCAACAGAAATACACAGAAGAGTTGGAACTGATAAAAGGCTTTCATTTCCTTACTTTCTTTAAAGATAGCAGCTTTCCAGAATACTGTTCTTATGTCATTACGGTGGCATTAAGGAGGTGAAGGCAGGGGTAACTCTTTTTAAGTCACCTCTGAACCATATCAGTAGATGTCATCCTGTAGTGGGAAAAAACTTAACCAGTTTTTCTCACTATTATACTAATACAGAGAAGGAGAAAAAAAAATTCAGTGTTATCAATTTGCTTAAGCTCTACTTACATCTCCTGGTGCAACTACATCATTGCAGAAATAGCAACCAAGTTTATAGCCAGGAATATTTGAAAAAAGTGATGATCCCAAAAGATCGACTGAGCCAGATGAATTATTGCATGGAGAATCTCCAATTTCATGAGTCTTTGGTTTCTTTAGCCCATGTCTCATCACAACAAATGTGTCAAATCCCAAAGCAGCATTGATGACCAGCTGTGCAAATATTGAAAAGCAAAGAAAGTGGTGTTCAAATGTAAGCATATACAGTAAGCAAAACGTTAAAAATAAAAATGAGCAGGCAAGATTGCATAATTAAAGCTTATTTCTCAAGTCATAAATAGCCTCTTTATCATTTATTCACCAAATTTATTTCGTAAGATTCCCTGATCCATTAATGTAGTTTTGAAAAAGAGGCATAATATGGGGATAATAGACAAAGATAAATTAGTACTTTTAGAATATATAACGTAGTTAAAATATTTTCATCCTCCTTTTCTACTTAAAAACACCCACAGCCAAGGTAAAATGCCACAATTTAATAAATACAGTTTACAAAGATTCAGATTTATTTATATTAATATGGGTATAAACTTCCTGCATGGGAATTCAATATGGGTCTGCTAGAATGAGGAGTAGTGGAAGCTACAGAGAGAAAGGCCCAAATTCAAAATAAGAAAATTCTTGACTATAAGAAACATTAAGCAATGGAACTGCCTGATATCTGGAACACTGAGTTCTCCATTATTAGAGGGTTTCAAACAAAGGTTGGGCATTATTTGTCTGGATGGTTTGAGGATTCCAAATTTCAAGGCCTCTTACTTTACTTACTTACTCAAAAATATTAATAGTCTTTCTGAAAAAGCCATCCCAAAATAGCATTTTCAGTCATTCTGTCTAAACTTTCAATATACATGGAAATAAGAAAATGGAATTAAGGTTTCAAACCTCATCCCTCAATTACTTATCTTAAATTCATCAACCTAATCTTTGGTTTAAACTTAAATGAAGAACACTGTATGCCAGTAAATATAAAACATAAACTCTCTAACAGTGTTTCTCTTCCTTAACTACCTGAAGATGCATGGACTTCAACACACAGAATTCCCTGGTCAATATGTTGACTGAAGTAGTTTGTGAGTGGAATCCCTACATAACAAGTGTCAAACTCGCAGTGTCACATGACATTTCTCGACATTTTTTCCCCTTTGCGGAGCTGGGGTGGGCATGGCCTGTGTGTGATGTATCCGGCCCACAGGCCACCAGTTTGACACCCCTGCCCTACAACTTCAAGTTGCCAAGATTGAAAAATACTGTTCTGTACACTTAGTGAAAATGTTTTCAAAAAGTCATTGCCAACCCACCCCCACCCATTTTAGGATTGCCTGTGGGAAATGTAGATGCAATACCTTTCTCTTGCTGGCTGAGATAACAGCAGGAAGCCATCGACTTTCCCTGGTGTCCATTAGCAAAAAGATGACATCATGACTATCAATCAGCTTTTCCAGCTGAGCCACATCCTTTTGAGCTTGCTGCAAAGTTGTTTCAGAAAAATTCACAGGGTGACCTGGCATTGGGATGCTCATGTTAAAACCTTCAGCCTTCTAAAAGGAACACAACAAAGGAGAAGGATGCACAAACTCATCACCAAGTAAGCAAAAGGCTTTTGAAGGCCAAGACAAAAATTTGCAGCACCCTCAAAACTCTTTCCATCCCACTTATTTTTTTTGTTTTTGTTTTAAGGCAGAATAATTATTGCATACAATTGAGACAATAAGTGGTATCTCAACCACATTTGGAATATTGTTGAGTTTGAGTCGTGCTCATTTCAATCTTAAGCAGATGTTCTAATTACAGAAAACACTCCAGTTGTAGCAGACTAAGGCACTGGGTAAACAGGCTGTATAAACGGAAATAGAGGTCATTTTTTTGGAAAAAGAAACAGAAACAATACTTGAGGTCTTATACTAATGGAAAAGTTGAATTGTAACTGTTCCTTGAGCTGCACACCTGCCTTATGAAGAGATAATGCACAATTGATTGTGCCAAAATAACTTGCCAAAACAAACAAAACTCTCACAATGTAAACATTTCCATTCACTTTAAAAGTTTTAGTTCTTCCAGCCTGTTGTTAATCTGCCCAGATACTGCTATGATATAATCCCCATTATAAGGGTATCACCTTTTCCTGTTGTATAATGGGAATTATAGCTATAGGAAAAGTGTGTTAATGTGTAGACAATAAGCATGCTAGTACCACAGGTATCTATCCCTTCCTCCTTCCCTTCCTCTTTCAGCCATGCAAGGTAGCTCATCATCCAGCATATGCCTACCACAGAACCTAAAATGATTTCAGATTCATCTGCCTTCCCCATGAATATATATAGAAAATTTCTCACTTCCTGCAAGTAACACTAATAAAGTACTGAAGCAAAGAAAACACTCTATTTAATGTCTACTTAATAATTGCTGATCAAGTCTTTATTTATCTCTTTCAAAAAGAAAACAATGAAGGATGATTTCACATAGTGATGCACAAGAGGATACTGTTCCCTGCCAAGTCCAAAATATTGAAATAATAGTTAATGTCACTTTTTTCTGGATTCAACTTAAGAGACCTAGAAAGAAAACTATAGCTATAGAAAATAACACATTTTGCCCGCTAATTGATAGAGATAATTCTTTTTTTTTAGCCAGAGTAGAATAGTGGCAAAAATATGGTGAATGTCTGATGTTCCTGAAAAATAATATTTTAAAAAGGCACAGGCATTTCTAATTATTTTCTTGATATGAACTGCAGATGCAAATGTAACATGGCATATTATTTCAGAAACTAAAACATTTTAATGTTCTGATGTTAAAACAGACAGTATATTAAAGAGAAAGATAACACAACTTGAAACACAGCCCAGAATTGTTGAAGAACACAAAATATACAGCTAAGAAAGCAAGCCCTGGAGCTTCCTGGCCAACAGATGGCAGAAGAAAAAAGTTTCCAAATTCAGTCAATACAACAATCTAACAGTAGCATGAAATGATGTCATGTTTTCATTAAGCCAAGATGTTTACACTCAACTGGCATTTGTGGAAGATGCTCATTGAAAAGGAATTCTGAAAACCAAACTTGCACAGCATTCTCAGTATATGTCATCAAAGCAGTCAAAGATTCATGCTTCTATTTCTATAAGCTTCCTTTGCTGCATGTTTTCCCAATTTCACCTTCCTATTGCAACTCCTGCCTCTCAACTGAACTCTTTGCTAAAGCCTCCTCCTGCATGGAAGAAATAAGAACTTCTCTTTGGCTGGCTGGGGAATTCTTGGACTTGAAGTCCACATGTCTTAAAGTTGCCAAGGTTAGATACTCTTGATGTACAGCATGCATCAGCTTTCTTCAAAATTAGCACCATTTGACTCTACACATTTCAATTGCAAGATCTATGCCATGAACTGTACTAATGAACTGAGCAGCATCTACCTTGTGAAGCATTCAAGCCAAATCATTATTAATCTATGTAGATGTCCTTAGTGGAAAAAGAAGGTAATAATTTACCTTATATTACTCTGATAAACTGATTACATCAAGAAAATTAACATTATTAAGAAGTTAATACAAATAAAATGGAAAGGGTGGTATATAAAGTCATATGTTTGCCATCTTCATCTTGTTATTCATTATGAAATAACCAATTTCCCAAAAGTCTTCTAAAGTATCTCAGACACATTGTGTTTGCTAGCAAAAATGCTGATGTTCAATTCATTTTTAATAAGCAATCCTTGCAAGATTGCAGCTTAGTTCTGCACAACTGCTATCGCCATTTAATGCTATGTTATTTTTCCATTTTTGTTTTATTTCAATTTATTTTTTTATCAAATGCATGCATCTGTATCATTTTATTTTACTGGACTGTGTTAATTCTTTCTTGGTCTTAGATGTTAACTAAAGAACACTGTTGTTCTTCTTTTTGTTATTATCATGATTATTATTCTTTCGAGTTTACTTTGTCTCACCCTTCAGCTGAGTTATGAGCAGTTCCAAAATAAATCTGCTTCTACACCTCATTTTTGTTTTTTGTTTGCAAGATGCAACTTTAACTGCAGTTTCTCTTTACTGTAAAAATCTGTCAGTCATTAAAGCACAGTAATTATTTCTTGTGGTTTAGTTCTTTTTTTTTTGAAGAACAAACATAAGAGTAATCTTTGGCTTTGGTTCAAGCACATATGAGGTTTGATCATTAAATCATATTCATTTACTCACCACTCCAGGGAATATTTTTTGAAGTCTCTCTGCTGCTGCAACCGCTTTGGACTTTCCACCCCCAAGGCAATCTTCAAATTCATAGAGTGGTTGACGCACAGGGTTTGAATAAGAGATCTTTGCATTGTCCACAAATGTGATCTTCCTGACTCCCCATCCCTGAAGAAAAAGGTGCCCAACATAATTAATTATTTACATACTGAAAAACTCATAACTTACTCATACATACTGGCTATTCCCAGGGCTGAGAATCAGAGTAAGAAACCAGGATATTAGCTGTGAAAGAGAATGTGCTGTGATGCGGCCTTCTTCATTTAAGAAAACACTCAACTCTTTGGACCATTATGTGCTGCTAAGGAGCAATTGAAACATAATTGGCTATATTAATCATAATTCCTTTTTTCATCTATCTGGGCTATTGATCTCAGCATTGTTTGTCACCCCCATGATTGAAGACTTCTCATGTAATATTGCTTCTAATGGCATGGCAGCAGCAGACAAGGTAAAACTGCAATTATATTGACTGTATGAACCAAAGAACCCATAAAACAGTGTTTCTTAATCTTGGTGACTTTAAGATGTTTGGACTTCCAACTCCCAGAATTCCCCAGCCAGCTTTGCTGGAGTTGAAGTCCAAACATCTTAAAGTCACCAAGATTGAGAAACACTGCTATAAAAGGAGACCAGATGGGGTTTAGGGCACCTTTTTTCAATTGCTGGCAACTTTGAAGGAAATTTAATCTCATATTGTCAAAATCTATTGCAAACAAAATAACATAGAAGTGTGTCTTTTTATCCTGGTCATCAAGCAAAACAACATTAACATTCAGTGATAAACTATGGAGATTCCCGGTTATCCAGGTCATAGTTCATCCAAAGGTGCTTTTTCAAGAGGCAGCTAGAATTTCTGGTTTTTCTTTGAAAAAGTTTTTCTCCAAGAAGCTTCTTGGACTGTTTACCATAATGCGATCCGAAAAGCGTTTTCTCTCCCTGAAGGCAAACACAGAAAGAATGAGGAAAAGTTTCTTTCCACAAGCAATACGGACACTTAACCAGGAACTAC
>JAEANM010006058.1:0-16455 GCA_017656035.1 Myanophis thanlyinensis
ATCTGCTGTAAACCGCCCCGAGTCCTTAGGGAGATGGGGCGGTATATAAATATGATTAATAAATAAATAAATAAATTATGATGTTCAAATATTGTATTGTTTTGTATATGATTTTACCATTTTTGCTGAGGTAAAAAAATTATAGAATATATTGTGTCATTATTTTTTCTTCTCCTGACTGTTTTCCCTTATATTCTTCAGCTTTTTATGCATATAGCTTTTAAATATAATTTACAATATATTTCTATTCCATTGTATTATTTGTACTTTCTGAAAAATAAATCTGAAGAAAACTGCCATTACTTATACTTACCCCTTGATCACTTTGTAAGATAAATTTTAAAATCTATATGCATCATTGAGAATTTTCATCAAAACAATATTCCCCCAAATTAAAAATGACCCTTATTAGAAGAGATTACTTAAAAAATATGCCAAGGGAGTTTTAACTTACCATTAGTTATTTTTGTCCCAGCAATCCTGAAGTCTTTTTTACTGCTAATGAAATATATTTTAATTATTTTGATGGGTTGCACAGACAGATGTTTAGACTGGATTAAGCATTTTTATCCACATTTGCATTGACTTCTTCCTAGGGTGTGTCATATATCAGCATAGTGTATATATGCAGTTTGCTTTTTTTAGTTGAGAAATGGACATTTGATCAAAGCGCAGATTGTCATGGCACTAAGTGTGTTGATAACCATTGAATGACCACTATTGTTTCTTCTCTCTTTTTGCACAATCTGTACTTTGAATCATTTGACAGTTTTTCATTTCTGCTTTGATTGCACTAGTTCAAATAGTTTGCCCTAGAGCCGCAAAAATCAAAATTCAGTTTCTTTTTTTAAAAAGTTCTGGTTGTAGGCCATTGCCAAGTTTTATCTGTATTATTTATATAATAAAGATGTCAATCTATATTTATCAATATTACTTGAAATTGACCATGTAATATTTTTCCTTGACAATATTCTGTTCTTGTCTTCATTACATTATTTCAATATTCATATATTTAATGTATATTTATATTATATAATAATGTATATTTAATAAGTTCCCATATTTGACTTGCACCAGTACGTGATACTTTGCTGTTTTTTTTAATGTAATCAACCAATATATGCTTTTCTTTTCAACAGTTTGTTTGATTTTCAGTAAACCTCCGCCTCCATTTCTGTGACAGAGGTCTAATCTATCAATATCAGTACTGGAATGTAATGTGTAGTGCAGGACAGAGGAGAAATTCAACAGGTTCTATCCTATTGGGTAGAACTGGTAGTAAAATGTCTAAGCAGTTTGGAGAACTGGTTGTTAGAAGAAATCTCCTTTTCTTTTTTTTCCACTTTACAGGGTTAATACTGTAAGGAAGGCAGGAAAAAAACATTCTGGTATTGTTTCTAGCCTAATCTTTATATTGCCCTGCTTACAGAAATTGACCATCCAGTCACATGACTACCCAGGCACGCCCACAGAATCGATTGTAAAAAAAATTGAATTCCACCACTGGTACAGGCCCACTACAAGGCCTTAAACCTTTTTAGAATTAGGCTGCAGAAGTGGTGAATGAGTGCGTGCACTCATGCATACATCCTACCCGCTCACGTGGAACCATCTGCTTCCCCCTGCCCCCCCCGCCGCGCGCCAGTCTGCAAAGCCAAAAAGATTGGGGAACTCTGGTATAATGAATAGTCATTAGCTTTTCATTACTTTTAGGCTGTAGCTAGGTTTCTAGCCTGAAACTGAGACTAATTCTTGGAAGAATGAATATCATTTTATAATTAATCTATTAATTATGCAGATTATAATTAATTTATTCTCTAGAACAAGATGAGGTACAGTAGCTGCAGGATTTTTGTAGCAATGTAAGTACCATTTCTTACATTGTAGTAGCTCACTTTGGCCAACTGAGGAGATAGAGCGACATTTTACTTTTAAGCATTTATCTTCCTTCCTTCCTTTTTACACCAATAAGAGATATATAAATAGAGTCTAACACATTAGTAACAGGATGGAAAATAGAACTGCATCATATATGCGATTCACAGGTCTGTCTGAATACTGAGAACATCCTTCAGAACTAATAGAGCCTGTGGCTGTTATTTGCCTGCTGGAGACCTTTCAGCACAGAAGTTCTGTTTGTTGGTAGTAACACTTATCTGCTTCAAATTAACTCTCAAATGGTAACACTGCATGAATTATTAAGATTACAAACAGTACATTTTGGGGCTTCAGCCACACACAGGGCAAGAAAAAATGATGTGCCATGAAGAGAAGAGAATCGACTGTAGCAAGATGGTTCCTTCTTTCTCACCCTGCACTCCCTTTCCACATACATTTCTCCAGTGGCATTTTAGTCACTGCTTAACATCCAATTGTCAGCTAAATAGGCGACAGATGCCACGTCAGAGAATTGGTGTAAATATACAAGGCAATTACCTCAGATGTATAAGGCAATGGCCCTGTCTGGTAAGTCAGAGGACACCTACTAAATGCTTGGCTTAGTTTTCCATCTGTTTAGGCCCGAACACAAAAAGCAGCTAATTCAGTTTTCTTAATGAACTTCGTCGACTCCCTTCCTCTTTTTTTGTTTAACAACCTACAAAAAATTTGGAGAGTTTGCTTACCATTCCAAACCTATTTAGTTGGTTCTAATAAGACAATTTCTTACTGTGGCTTTGGGACTTTTAGAATGAGTAATTCTCCTGTCTCTTGGCTATAATTTAGTTATCATTTGAAATCCATACTTCGCCTTGTAGTTTATGTTATGGATACTGCTTAAAGAAATTAAGCAGGGGATAAGAACAGTAACATTGTTAATGGAATTTATTGATCCCAGTTTATGTGTTAATGATTTTAATTTCACGCTGCAGCAATGCTCTTATGTTTACATTACACCAAAGAAATTAAAAGGAGTTCAACAACAAGACACTAGAAAAAATAACCCATTTGTTGTGTCATATGAAGGAAAATATACTCAAAGCAAAAATAAATATAAAAATAAAAATAATATACAAAAATAAAATACAAAAATAAAAAGTACAAACCATTTCAATCTTGCCGATCTACTGTAATAATTGGTAAAATGAAATTGAAGCAGAATTAAGATAAACTTCCCCCAATCACAACGTTTATATCTAAAATAAATTAGGGGTAGAACATTCAGCTCTAAGTCTTTCCTTGGTTCCCAAATTAGATGGACTATGATTAATAAAATATGCTACCTTGAAGCATAGACTTTCATTCCTAAGCATTACATGAAATATTGAATGAAAGTAAGGAGTCTAATGTATGTTATGGCCCACATTTATCATTTGTTTCTTCCCCATGATTTCCTATAGATGGCTATGGTTTGAAATAATTACATGGGGACTCATTCAAAAATCATGCAAACTATAGATAAACCACAGTTTAAACCTTACAAGAATGATCAGAAAAAAATCTTGCTTTCCTTTTTCTTCTAGGTTGTCACTTTGTGTGAAATGCAGTTTGCTTGGGAATTTGGGACTACAGATGGTCCTCAACTTATGACCATAATTGAGCTCAAAATTTATGTTGCTAAGTGAGGCATTGGTTAAATGAATTTTCCTTATTTTTTCTCATTTCTTGCCACAGTCGTTAAGTGAATTACTGCAATTGTCAAGTAGTAACACAGTTGTTAAATGAATCTGGCTTTTCCGTTGACTTTGTTTGTCAGAAGGTGGCAAAAAGTAATCATATGAATCTGGGATACAGCAACTGTCATAAATATGAGTCAATTGCCAAGCATTTGAATGTTGATCACATGACCATGGCAATGCTGCAAGGTTGTAAGTCCGAAAAATGGTCATGTCATAAATTGAGGATTACCTGTATGTACATAGTTAACAAGCCAAATTTCAAAACACAGTATATGAATATGTTTTAATTCTATGATTATTAAAGTGAACCACATTGTCTAGAATTTAGACAATGATCTAAACTGAGCTGCAAGACACAACAGCTCTGTTTATTGTGGCCACTGATACTCCCAAAATAGTATCATTAGGTTGCAATATCATTTGGCATCAAGATTTTTCACTTTTAATAAAAGAACGTTTAACAGTTGAATATTGTTAATATTTAATATTGTTAATATTTAACAATATTAAAAAAGCAATCAAAGACTAAGATACAAGTCACTAAGCTATTCCATATTACATTAAGTCTTCCGTTTCCTCCACAATAACACTTGTACTGTCAGCAAACAACTCATTACTGCTACCACCCTGTCCCTTTGGAGGCTAATTATTATTTCTAGAAAGTGCCCAAATACTGAGATTAATGTGGAACTGAGATTAATTGAAAATGGAAACATCAACTTCTCGGTTGTTCTCCTTGCAACTAACTGTAACAGAGCAGAATTTAAGAATTGTTGCAGCTCAAGATTAGTGTATTTACAGTGCTTAGCATTATAACCAAAGAAGTTCAAAGAAATGGTGAGATTTAAGTGGTGATATTAAGTGGTGAGATCTACTGGAGTCCTCCTAAAAGGACAAAACTAGAATCTGAATGGTATGAACAAGACCTTATAGCAAAAGCTCAGCCTAATCAAATTTCTACTTTGAAACCTAAAACTTTGAGAGACCCTTAAAAATCTTTGATATATACTTTAATTGATGCTTCCATAAAAGCATCCATTTGGTGATGTAATTTAAAACATAGTAAAATATCTTATGATTTGCAGAGAAGTTCTGCAAACAACAACCAAACTGGCTACATAATTTTATGTTTGAAGTAAAATCTATCTGCCTGCCTGCCTGCCTGCCTGCCTACCTATACCTCATTATATATAATGCATATAATTGTTTTGTATAGAATACCAAACCATTCTGTTAGGAAAGAGACACATCCTACCTGAGATTTAGATAGACTTGTTACAAGTTTTCCAACCTCTAATATTCTGAAGCTGCTGTGTCTTCAAGGAATCCTAACCCTAAAGGCTAAATTTTGAAAAAGGTCAAGCTAAAATAAAATAAATTATGAGTTAAGATGTTGTGTCAACTTGGGCATCAAGTTACTGCCTTCTTGCTTGCACAGCATATTAAATCCTATTGGAACAATTTTTCAGAATCCTATTCAATAGGTGTACACCATATCTACTACTTTAAAAGCAAGGAAATTAATGTGACAATAAGCCCTTCGGACACCAAAACATTTATTCCGTTTTTTTTCTTCATTTGTGAGACATTTCCACACTGTGGTGGCTAAATTCATTTTATTCTCATTTTAGAAATAGCCATTCATGATTGAAAGCAGAGCTGCAGTAAAATTGTTCATTGAAATAAAAGCTAGCACTGTGATCCTGCACTGAAAGATAATGGAAACCAGACAACTATCATTCTTTAGCATGTGAATGGAATGGTGTGAAAGGATTAAGTATGCAGATACAATAAATGCCATTGTTTATATAGCATACTTATGGTAGCAGGCTGTTGATCACAATATAGAATGCCAGTTGGAATAGATCTTGGAGTCCAGCCTCTGCCCAAGTAGGAATTCCTGTTATCATTCTGGACAAACAACTGTCCAATCTCTTCTATAAAACTTCCAGTGTCGGAGCACCCACAACTTCCAAAAGCAAGCTTTACCACTAATTATTTATTCTGTCAATAAATTTCACCCTAATTCCAGGTTGGATCTCTCTTTGATAAGTTTCCATTTGTTACTTGTTTTGCCTTCACATGCTTTGACATTTCCTCCTCTTAATGACAGCCTCTTAAATATTGGAAGACCGCTATCATGTCATCCCTAGTCCTTCTCTTCATTAAACTAATATATATGCAGTTCCTGCAACCATTCAAGTTTCAACCTTCTAATCATCTTTGTTGCTCTTTTCTGCATTATCACTTAATCACTGTAGTTTGTGTACTAATGAAAATTTATCTGTCATATCTCCAGTTGTTTGATCCTTCATTTGGCAATTTCCCCATTTTACCCCCATACAAGAAAATAGCAATTGGCACTTAAGATTATGTATTGCTTCACAAAGCTTTACAGACCTAAGCAGTTTAGAGTAAGCACATTGCCCCGTCAATCACAAAGCTTTACAGACCTAAGCAGTTTAGAGTAAGCACATTGCCCCGTCATTTTACCAACCTTGGAAGGATGGAAGTCTGAGTCAACAGTGAGCTGGTGCAATTGAAACTGCTGGCAGCTGGCAGTCAGCAGAAGTAGCCTGCATTCTAACCACTGAACCACCCCGGTTCAATACTATAGGTACAAGTGTTTCTATTCATATTAAGAATTTGTTATGCAAAACACCAGGTTAAGAAATTGTAGAGTATATTAGGGAATGAGTAAACCCAACTGGATTAACCATTTGCTATATAGTCTGAGATAGACTGCTGGCCCAAAATGTAATGCACAAAAATGGACACTTCCAGTATTCTTACTGTACTTGGATCTCTGTTCATGAAAACAAATATCATTACATTGTAATTGGGAAAATAAAAAAGGCCATATTAATTACATAAATCCTTAGAAACAAATATATTTCCCATTTATTTTTCTTTTCCATTAAATATTAAATGTCTTAATAAGACCTTTCTTCCCATTTTCCTAATGGTGAAAGGACATTGTCAGAATATCTTCTGAACCCAGTACAAAAAAATAGGTCAAATGCTCTATAGACTAAAGAATGTGAATTGGATCTATATCATGAATATAAATTAATAAATTTGTATTAAGATTAAAATCTTCATAGCCTAATATTCAAGAAAATGCTGAAAACTGTTTAAAATAATTTACCAGGAAGTTACCACAGCAAAGTATTTTGAAGGATCCCTCATTATTGGCTACTGAACATATTCTTAATTTCATTCAAGACAGTTTAGATATTACTTATATTAGCCTTTTGCATGGTTAATAAATCATATCTATTTTTTTAAATCGGGATTTGTTATTTTCTTGGTGCCAAAATCTGAATAATGAAATGATCATTATTTATTACCATAATATAGTATTGTAGTAATTTCTGGATTAATTCCAAGAATTAGTTTTGGAATAATGATCAAGTGATTTAGGCCTTCAAGAATATTTATTTTGTCCAAGAACATACATATGTGCATACATGCATGGCATTAACTGCTAGAATGCCCTGAATCTTAAGCATACATTTTTCTTTTTTATTCTTAAGAAATAAGAATATTTCTTTTTGGCTGGGAAAACATTTTTTTCTCTTCCATTGTTTCTTATTTCTGATTGCATCTAACTAGAATGACTTAATTTAGGTAAGATTTTGATGCTGAATTTCCATTTATAGGGAGATAGCCACTTGCACCACACATACTTTATATTACACTTTGTTTAGGTTTCAAATTAAATTAAAACAGAAAATAAAATAGTTATCTTTTAAGTTATTTTAACCTAACATAATAAGGTAATGTTTGTCACCAATTAAACACTTTTATGAAAACAGGACTGTTATAAAACAATTAAATCTTGAAAATGCATTATTCCCTAGGAGAGAAAACCCAGAGGAAATTCTGCTTATTAAAACTGCAATTTTAAGACAACAAAAGATGGTCTAGAAAGACAAATTATTTCCTAATGCCAGTTAAGCATATTCTAAACAAGCCGTATCTATAACTAATTGAATTCAACACATTTTTTTCTTTTATCTAATTCAGTCGTCTTGATTATAGCTTCACAGATGATTCTCAAACAATTGTGATAAACTTCTAGAATAAAAATATAATTTAGTTATTCTATATAAAACTAAAAAATAGAAATCCATTATAAATTTAAATAGTAAATTTCAAAGAGGAATTAGGATATTAAATCACAAATAATTTATTCTTCTGTTAAGAGTTGATGCAATACAATTTTAAATAGCAACGAAGTACATAGTGGTGGAAAATTGGCACTGAATCTAAAAGCATGTTATTCATATCAATGATTTCACATTTTCAATTCAAAACTTGATTTTAATTAACTGACAAAAAATATTCTCTATTTAGGATTATGGAGGAATGTATTTTTACGTCTTAATTCAGGTACTTCCTGCTATTTTCCTATCAAAATATACCAATACACAACTGATTAGCAAATTTTCAAATATCTGTCTGAATGCATGTTTCTGCAACACAGAATTCAGTAATGCACATCAAATATAATAGGAGGGTCTTAAAGAATTTTGTATTCCCTGCTGAATCTGTGTTTGATCTTGATAGTAAATTTCTCTAATGTGGGATTGGCCAGAATTTACAGTTTATAAGGAAATTGACATTAAAAAAAACACATTTTTACTTTTGGTCTCATAATAACCAATACAAACATGGACATATACACAATTGTATTCTCTCTTAAAGATATTCACTCTTGAATGAGAAAGTTTAGACAAATTTTACAAAAGCTGCTATACTATTTTGTTATATAGTAATTATTGTACTACAAGTTAAATACACTTGTGAAATAAAATACATGTCAACCTATCTATAATTTGTTTATAAATACTTTGTAAATTTAAGTCAGGTTAAATGAACACTTTCTCAAAGTCATTGCTACTGCAATCAAAAAAAGATCACAGCTCTTATTTATTTGAAACCATTACAAGGCCATTAAAAATTCATGTTGTTTTGTGTTACTGGAAGAAAAGGTAAAGTGAACTGCCACTGATACAACCATTTTACAGGTTTCCACCAAGTATTTGAAAATTACTTTATATAGACAGAGATTCCATGATAATTCCATCATTTCAGTAGCTGGAATACACAGTCTTCATATCAGGATCTGTCAAATACATGGTTGGCTTGTCATCCAACACCGAGGCCAGCATACACACCCATAAATTCCTCATATCACGGTTTGCATTTCTCCTCTACTTGGGTTTCTGACTTTGCCAGTTTGTAGTGTATTACCTTGCATATTCCACATGAAAAAAACATAATATATAAAATATTGCTGCTGTAAAAATTTTCCCCTCTTACAAAAGAATCTCTGGAAAAATACTAAATTCCCTTAACCTTCATAAACATACAGTACTGCTCACATACTTCAGTCTGTAACTGTTTGATATACAGTTCTAAGCTCATTGCAAATTGTTTGTGAGTGTATTTTCTGTCCAATATTGCCATCTAGAGTACGGATGTATTTTTTTCCATAAGGACAATTACATTTGTTTATAATTAGCTGAGAAAAGCTAAGATAGGCAATATACTCCAATACAGCCATTTATTAACAAGGCAAGGTTGTCATTTTCTTTCTAAAATTAGAAGCAATTGAAGATTTTCTTCAAAAGATGTTGACAATGCCGAAGAGACAATGAGGCTGCTAACAGGTACTGCTTATTAAAATTATATTTTCACTGCTGGTAATTTCCATACTGCCCCTATACATAAATTGAAAAAGAAGGATAGTTAAGTAAAGGGCAAAAAACTGAAAGTAAAATACATACATTCTTAGTACTGATTTCTTTTAAAGTAGGGTTATTTCTTATTTCAAATGTGAATTAAGACGTTGGAATTATACTTTCAGCAATATATTGATATTTGGTTTCAATAGCAACTATTCAAAAACAATTTGATAATTCCATTATTTTGTTTTTTTGATCCCGGAAATGTTTCTTAAAATATATCTTGCCTTGAATATAAAAAAATGAATATTAAAAAATATTTTAAAAAGCAGAATATGGTTTCCAAAACAGCTTTTTAGAAATCATTGTAAATACAAAATATATTTATTCTTTGTGTCTGCTTTTTAATTTTAGTACGTAAGTATAGCTTTGTTCAAAGATAGATTTTTACTTCTGCCAAATCACATATTTACAAATGTTACAGTAATTTAAAAATATAAGAAGTTGGAACTGTCCTCATGTAAAATAAATAGCATAAACATTAGATACGCCACCTCTATATATAGCCCATTATTACCAACACAGTACTCTCTTAGTACAGGAATATTTTTTAGTATCAATCTACTGTATATAGTACTAATATTCTGTCAAATTATAATCTTGAATTGGAGAAGTATTCTAGTGTCGATCTTTAAGAACAAGGGTGATGTACAGAGTTGTAGCAACTACAGAGGTATAAAGTTGATGAGCCGCACAATGAAGCCATGGGAAAGAGTAGTGGAAGCTAGACTAAGAAAAAGGATATCTGTGAGCAGTATATACCCAGAAAGAGCACTACGGATGCAATTTTTGCCCTGAGAATGTTAATGGAGAAGTATAGAGATGGTCAGAAGGAGATGCATTGCATCTTTGTGGATTTAGAGAAAGTGTACAACAGAGTGCTGAGAGAGGAGCTATGGTACTGTGTGAGGATGTCAGGAGTAACAGAGAAGTACGTCAGAGTAGTTCAGGATATGTATGAGAGGAGTATAACAGTAGTGAGATGTGCTGTAGGTCAAAGTGGAGATGGGACTACATCAAGGATTGGCTCTGAGTCCCTTCTTGTTTGCTATGGTGATGGACAGGCTGACAGATGACATCAGACAGGAATCCCCATGGACAATGATGTTTGTGGATGACATTGTGATCTGTAGTGAGAGCAGAGAGCAGGTGGAGGTATGCTCTGGAAAGAAGAGGAGTGAAGGTCAGTCGTAGTAAGACAGAATACATGTGTGTGAACGAGAGGGAGGGAAGTAGAACAGTGAGGTTACAGGGGGCTGAGGTCAAGAAGGTGCAGGAGTTTAAGTATTTGGGTTCAACAGTCCAGTGTGACGGGGAGAGTGGAAAAGAGGTGAAGAGGCAAGTACAGGCAGGTTGGAATGGGTGGAGAAAGGTGTCAAGAGTGTTGTGTGACAGAAGAGTGTCAGCAAGAATCAAAAGAAAGGTGTACAGGACAGTAGTGAGATCAGCTATGCTGTATGGGTTAGAGACTGTAGCAGTGAGGAAAAGACAAGAGGCAGAGATGGAGGTAGCAGAGATGAGGATTGAGATTTCTTTAGGAGTGACCAGGATGGACAGGATTAGGAATGAGCACATCAGAGGGACAGCTCAGGTTGGCTGTTTTGGGGACAAAGTCAGAGAGGCCAGACTGAGATGATTTGGACATGTGAAGAGGAGGGAGAGTAGTTATATTGGTAGAAGGATGTTGGAAATGGAGCTGCCAGGCAAGAAGTCAAGAGGAAGGCCAAAGAGGAGATATATGGATGTGCTAAAAGAGGACATGAAGGTGATTAGGGTGAGAGTGGAGGACGCCAAGAATAGAGTTGGGTGGAGGCAGTTGATTCACTGTAGCAACCCCTAACGGGAACAGCTGAAAGAAGAAGATAGGGCAATAACTATTGAACCAAGGCAATCCAATTGGACCAATTTACAGAATGCTGGGAGCCATGATCCTCCTATAAGAATGAAATTTCGAGACATTGTGGACATTTCAACACTTCTGTGCTTTCCAACTACACTTCTCAGAAAACTATAGATTGCATGGTGTAGAGGAAGATGGAAGGAGCTTTTTTTCCTGCCTTCTGTAATGAGCTCACAGCAAGGCTAACAGGTGAGTTGTGATTGGTTGCTTTGGAACTCGGATGCTGGCTTGCGAGGTAGACTGGCTAGGGGTGACAGTTGATAGCTGAGCCATTTTTCTCTCTGGAAGGAGGGGGCCTTTGGAGATGTGTTAGGATGGGGAACAGGACTGCAGTTTTCTCTGCAGTCCAGACCCTTTTGATTCTCTTCCCCTCAGCAAAATGGCAGGCAATTCCAAGCGTCAGTTGAGGAGGAGTGATTTCTGATGCTCCCTTACTGTAACATTAATAGGCAGGAAATTGGAAATCACTCCCACTCCCACTGGTTTTTTTGCCCATCAATGGTAATTTTGTAATTATCTCTGAAAGGATAACCTACTGGGCCATGGGTACAATTATCTAGAAATGATATGCAGAAAAATAAAACAGCGGAAAGCCACCTCTTTTTATTTTCTGATTTGATAAGACTGAAAGACAAAAGATAATTTTTGGACACAACAAACATTGGTGTTTCATTTTTGTATTACTCTGATCCCACAGGAGCCAAGAAGAATGATAAAAAGTATGTATGTATCAGAAATATTCAATATAAACTATTAGATAAAATATTTTAATGAAACAATACCAAACAGGGAAAGTACCATTAAAACATTTTAAAAAATATTATGAGTTATAAATATAATTTGATTGTGCACTTGGCTTCTCTTTGTCACCCGTGCATTTCTCTGTGCTGGTTTGTTTAAAGCTTAGTTTACTTCTGCATAAGGGTGGTGTAGTGGCTCAATGGTTAAGATACTATACTTGTTGGCTGAAAAGGTTTGAAAATCAAGATCCACATGACGGGGTAAGCTCCTGTCCTCACCCAGGCACCTGCCACTTAGCAGTTCAAAAGCATGCAATGCGAGTAGATAAATAGGTACCACTTTGGTGGTAAGTTATAGCCACGACCGTAGAAATGTCTTTGAACTGTGCTAGGTAGCTCAATGGCCTTGAAATGGAGATGAACACTACCCCCTATAGTCCGCAATGACCAGCAGTTTAAAATCCGCAGGGATCCTTCACTTCTGCATGCCCTTTTTGCCCACAGCTAACAGTGAAATAAACCAAAAGTAAATTATGAATCATACAAGCAGTGATGGAATCAGATGGCACTATCAATAATCTTCTCTACTACTCAAGAATCTTTGCTTTAGACCAGGGGTGGGCAACTGTGGCCCCTTTATGAGTTGTGGATTTCAAATCTCAGAATTCTTCAGCCACCTATGCTGGCTCAGAAATTCTGGGAATTGAAGTCCACAGGTTGTACAGGGACCACAGTTGCCCACCCTTGCTTTAGGTCCATTACAACCCATGCAGATGAATAGTAATGTCTATTAGCTCTGAAGACTGGTTCTAGTGTTCAGCTGGTTACCTGAAAAGTAAAGAGAACTTGCACAATGCTATATGTGTGATGCTTATTTTACCTTTTATTTAAAACGGTTTCAGATAAAATGCTTAAATATTCATATAGGGTAGCAATTGAATTGCAAAACTTTAAACACATGTTAAAAAATATGTAACTCCAAAAACTGTACCTGGTCATATCCATAAGGCCTTTGTTGTGGAGGCTGGGGAGGGCCAGGCTGCGTAGGTCTATAGCCTCCATATTGTTGACCTTGTCCTTGAGGATAATTGGAATACTGAGGTCCTGGAGCACTTTGGGAAGGACCTACAATATTTTGCACAGAAATTCTAACAGTTCAGTCATTAAAAACACGCCTTTTTATATTTTTATTTCTCTAGATAAGGATCTTCAATCAACATTTTAACACGTTTATATTTTTCCTCTTGAGGTCAAAGTATTTATCTCTCTTGATTTACAAACATGATCAATAGACTTCACTTAATGAAGCCAAATTATACACAAATAAATTTATAGCAATGTTATACCTTTGAACTGACAGAACAAAAAAAATTGTTTTAAGAACCTTATTTTTGCTTTCTTGAAAGAATAGGGATTTAAATGTGTGACATCATGTAAAAACATTATTTTCAAAATTGTAGTGAAACATTTTTTCTAAAATTGATGGAAAGAAATTAAATATTTTGAAGCCTCCCCATAGACTCTGTGGGATCCAATTTAATTAAAAGACCTTTGAGTTATCTAAAAACCATTAAGAAAACAGTCTTGTCTAATCAATTATTATTTATGTAGATGCAACCTTAACTCAATTTAATCCAAGAAGGGTGCATTTATATAACACTGTTGTCACAGAATATTCTACCTGTACTATACTTCAAAAAATATTATATATTACTCACATATTCAATATTTTAAGTCAAATATAGCTGTATTGATCTTCCATAGCAGAAAGGGAAACAATAAAACTAGAGAAGAATGGGAATGGAATTGCCAAGGCTACTAGCATTTGCCCAGAATACTTGCACATTGCGACAGACAGGCAGAATAATAGGTGGAAAACTTGGGCAGAAATAACTAAGAGTTTGTGCTTTGAATTTCCCTTTGATATAAACTTGACACAGTAATTATTTAGCTAATAGGCTTAAGTACAGATTTAACAGATTTCCTGAAGCTTTAAAATAAATATTTTCCATAAAGCCACCATGGAAAAAAAGAGGGAAAGGAAACATACCTTTCATTTAAAACTGAAATGACCATATTGCTTAGTGAGGGCAATCCCAGTTGTTGTCTTAACCCCAATGCACAACCAATTCATTAAGTGAGAAGTGGAGGGAACCCCAAGTAAGAAATGTGAGATACTGCTGAGGGTAGAAGCCAGAGGAAGACCTGGGAGAGCTGAGGCAAGTCATGTGTGAATTGTGGGAAAACAGGGAAAGTTTTGGGAGTCCCAGTGCAGATCATGAATGCAGAAAGGCTGGGTGTATAGATAGCACAGTGCAAGTAAAAGGAAGGACACAGGAAGGTTGGGGATGGAGATTGGCACAAGTGTAGAAGGCCAGGGGTGAATTGTGTAAAAACTAAAGTGCAAGCTGGTTTCCAAGTACCTGAATCATGATCACATGACCAGTGAACTATGATCATGATTCAGGCCCTTTAGCAGTACAAGAAACAATCATAAGTCCACTTGTTCAGAGCCTTCACAACTGTAAATGGTTGCTGAAAGAGTGGTTGGTAAATAAGATTACTTGTATATAGCTTGGTTTATTATTCCTACAATATCTTTGTTTGGTATTTGTTAAAAATAAGAATACAATCTAGTTGGAAAATAATTACATGTACTCTCTGAATTTACTTTAAAGTAGATTCTAAATTTTGTTCTAGTGAGTGCTTGTTCTACTTTTGTCTTTTGCACTAAATACTTCCTCCCTTCTATCTTGGTGGTGACCACCAGCAGATAAAGAATAAATCTTGTTCTTCCATTTTTAGAATTGTAGTGCATGGCTTCTCTGCCACGTAGAGAAACTGTATTATTCTGATATGCTATAAAAATCCTATTGCAGTTTATTATAAAACATTTGAGGAAATTAAAATAGTTATTCAATGATACTTTGGTACTCATCATTAACTGGTTCCAGGTGGCATGATGAGAACCAAAAATGATGAGTACTAAACAAATTTTTCCCATAAGGAATAATGGAGTGAGTCACAAGGCAGTTAACATTGACACATTCTAGCTTGTGCGTTGAGTACCAAACAAATGATGAGTGAGTAGTTTGACAAAATTTTTGCATCAAAATGCATTGAGTACCAAATTTGATGAGTTTCAAAGCAGTTGAGTACCAAACTACCACTGTTTAAGGATATCTCATATTATTGCATTTATTGTTCTAAATGAAAAGATTTGAGACAGCTTTTAAATCTTTTCAAAAATTTAAATTCCTTTTCATAAAAATATGAAAAAGATAGAATAGGGGGAAAAAATCCTAATCTCCCCATTTTTTCCCCTGGAGTTTCACATTTTTACCCTCAATTCAAGGGAATCCTTTTTTTATTTTTCAAATTCCTCTTTAGAACTCTATTTTGCATACATGCAGAAATGTTTTACTATTTTACAAATATCTAGGCTAGTGGTAAATTGACATTTAAAAGACCAAAACAAAACTATAGAATTTAACTAAAACAATGATTACCAACCACTGCTACTAATGTATGTGTTTGTATATGTCTTTCATTAACACAGTGAACTAAGAGTATAAACAAATGTTGACCAAACCCCTTCTTGATACTCAAGATTTCCTACACAAGTGTCTCCTCTTACTTACCATAACCTTGCTGTTGTCCAGGATAACCCTGTTGACTTGGGTATTGTTGCTGTTGATAGCCTGGTTGCTGAGGTGGGGCTTGGTATGCATCTTGCTGTTGGCCATACTGAGCGTTACCTGAAATAGGAAATGAAGCAAAAACAGTTAAATGCTGTTTTCTCTGCATGCATGGTTTTGTTTAAGATGCACAGCAAACACCACAAAAAACAAAATGAAAATGCAGGTTTATATAAAAAACTAAGAAAACAAAGAAAACAAACCAAAACAGAAGATATTCAGCCAAGCTGCAGTTAAAACCAAATTTGCAAGACTAAACTGCAGTTTTTTCACATCTCTGCCAAACGAGTATTACTTTTACTGGAACGTGATGCCATGACTTGATAAGGCCATGACTATGCTAAACAAACAAAAAAAAGACAAAATTAAAGACAGCTACAGAGCACAAACTAGCTACACAAATCAGCAAGCTGTTTCCTAGTGGCACTATATTTGTATGTGTACATATACACAAAATATAATCTGGACCAATGAATTTATGTTCAAATAAAAATATTATTGAAAAAAACAACTAATAGTGTTACAATAATTTTACTGCTGTTAGAATGACAAACTTAAAATTGTAAGTTTAGATGTTTGCAAGAAACTAGTTCCCTGCAATTCTTAACAGCCAGCAACTAAAAGACTACAAGAGCTTTGCATGGGCAGGAAACAAGTTAATGTTGTGCAAGAAATGTTTGCTCTTTTGTGGAAGGGGAGAGGAAAAGGAATGTATGTGCACATGTGTGTGTGAAGGTATATAGATAC
>JAEANM010006059.1:0-18949 GCA_017656035.1 Myanophis thanlyinensis
AAATGGAAAAAAGGCAGGTAAAAACAGTGAAAGAAAGCCATGAACAACAGGGAAGAGATAAAACAGCAGATAA
Source organism: Myanophis thanlyinensis (assembly GCA_017656035.1). NCBI lineage: Eukaryota > Metazoa > Chordata > Lepidosauria > Squamata > Homalopsidae > Myanophis > Myanophis thanlyinensis. Next base: position 74 of record JAEANM010006059.1, read on the forward strand.
TTTTAAATAATATTAATATTTTACATTATTAGTACATCAATATTTCTCAACTTGGGCAACATTAAAATGTATTGCAGGTTATTTTTTTTATATCCAAAGCAGCAGCTGAACAGAGATGAAAAGTAGGACACCAGATAATCCCTCCTCTTTTCTGCAGTATGAAAGAAACAATTTGCTAGATGGACATGATGTGTCCTACAGCTGGAAAATTGTGTAATTTCAAGTCAGCATTTCCCCAACGTAATGTCTTTTATGTTTAGTAGATTTCAACTCTCATAATTCTGACCTATTTGATTGGGAACTATAGATGCTGATGTCCAACATATCTATTAATGTTTATCTGTTATTTTATGATTTCCATTTTATTTTGGCAAAGCTCTTCAAAACAGCATATACTAGAAAACATCTACATTTTTATGTCTTTATCTCACAATTAGAAATTAATGTTGGTTCTGATGTTGGTTCAGACAACTTTAAGGGCTTACAGCTGGGGTGTCAAATTGGATTTGTTCAAGGGCCGGATCAGCGTTGTAGTTCTCTGCAGGCCCGGGAGGGAAGGCCAGTGTGGTGGGGGGACAGGACGGACGCCTCCTGCAGCACTTTACCAGCCAAAATAGGGAGTGCAGAGCCCCTGCATGGCCCATTTTTCAGCCCATTTTCTGGTCCTTTTCCGGCCCATTTTCCTACCTGTTTCCGGCTGTTTTTCAGCCAATTTTTGGCCCAGTGTTCAATGCATTTTTGCCAACAGAGGTACCTTGGACAGCTTCTTTGATATTCCCAGGCCAGCCCCACATTTGACACCCCTGACTTACAGCAACTCTGATACAATTAGTGCCATTTTATCTTTCGAATATTATAGGAATAATAACATCAATATAAACCAAATCTTAACCAAGAAGAAATGATTTGTATTCCTATTTCGCACATGTGAAATTGTAGTTAGAGATCAACAGCAGCTAATTTGGGACAATGGGAGAAGCATTTTCAATTTTATAACTTGTGGGACTGCATTTCAGTGAAGTCCTTTTTTCATCTCTGGACTGTGTTTTCTATGTTCCATCTATTTTGGAATAGAACAGGAAGAAACTAGGACCTATTTAGATGATTTTTCTGAAAGTCAAACATTAGCATGTAGGATGGATAACTTTTTAAGCATTCCAGTTGCAATCCCAGCACATTTTTAGATAACACATAGGGGATATTTGTTCTTTAATACAGTAGGAGCAATATGTCTTAGCACTAATGTCCTTAGAACAAGCAGTAGAAATGTTTGGGAGAACACTTTTAAGAATCTGACATTCCAATAAGAGAATTTATAGGTGGGCTTAGGGAAAAAATTTTTTCTAGATGGGGTCAATAGCTGCATTCTAGATTCTGAGGCTATATAAATCATTGTGGAATGATTTATTGAAATCCTCAACAACCCATTTAAAGTTTGGACTTATTACATTTACTAATTTCTTTTATAATCCAAAACTGTCAAATATTCTTAAAATCAACCCCTGGCATAGAATTTCCTTTCCTAGCTAGCACACACAAATACTTACACATACATACATATGCACAAAGAAAAAAAAAAGAAACACAGCATGTAAATAACATTATACCAAAAATTTACAATGTTATTTCCAGAGCACAAGATTATCCATATGGTTTGACAATGTATAAAACAACATAAAACAAATGAGGTGTTTTTTTTCAAGTTCACACTGAAAGTTTGACCTCTGTCAGACTTCACAACCATTCTGTCTAATGATAGATGTTTCTGATGTTATACTGGGTATTCTAATAGCCTTTGAAGGTTTCCTGATGATACTAGCTATTCTGTGATGACCATTAGCTCAGTTTTAGAGCACTGGCTTTGCATGCCTAAAATCCCAAATTCAGTCCAAATGATATCCAACAATCAGATTTATTTTAGCAAAAAAAAAAAAAAGGGGAAATATCCTAGAACAGGAGTCCCCAACTTTTTGGATCTCAGGGACCACTAAATTCATAATTTTAAATCCCGCGGGATACTAATATGATCTGCCTAATGACTGACCCCTGATTCAGTGCAATATAAAAAATGCAAATAATTTTTCTGCGGGGACACCAAAATTTTCTCACGGTGGTCCATAGGTGACTGGTTGGTGATCGCTGTCCTAGAAAACCTTGTAATAATACCAGAGAGATTATCATGGTTACATTCTGTTGCCATGATTCTCAACTTTTTCTTCACCACGGACCCCCTTTAAATACCTTTTGTGGCCATGAGCCATGGCTATGGACTACCAAGACTTAAGTCAAGATTTAAATCATAACATTTCTTCAAGTCTTTGTGGGCCCCCTGTGACATTGGGGAAACAAAACAACCACTTCATAAATGCATGGCACAACATAGGAGAACAAGCCCATCAGAACAAGATTCAGCAGTCTGTCTGCATTTAAAAGACAAATGAAATAAAATACTCTTTTGAAGACAGCAGAGTCCTCAATTTGGATAGAGGATCACTAGTTTGAAAGAGGGTTAAAGAGGGTTAAATTTTGATCTATATCAAAATTTAACAGCCCTCTTTCAACGGAGGGGGAGGGATATGACTTCATCTATCTCCAGTCTACAACACAGTCCTTTCAGCAGTTCCAACAGGCTCCACATCCAGGTGACCCTGAGGACACAATAAACCTCCAAGTGCCCTCAACGACTCTCTGAAAGAATGCAAATGACCAGCTGTCTGCAAGGTATGTAAATCCTTCCATTCTCCACCATCCAGTCAGAGCTGAAGAAGCTTCTTGGATGAGAAGCAAAACATCTTCCAAGAAAAACCAGAATGTCCAGTTGCCTCTTGAAAAAGCATCTTTGGGACTTCCATACAGATGTTCGTCTAATATGCTTTTCTATTGTTGGTGAGCTGCGTTACAACATTCTGAGAGTTACAAATTTAAAAGATCTGTTGCTATATAGGTTCAGATGAGAACTGAATAGACTTCTTCCATAATATAAGGTAGAATTTAAAAAGGTGAACTTTTTGGAGCCTGGTAGAGAAACCAACCAACCACACAACCAACCAACCAACCAACCTGAACTCAAGCTAGATTAATTCTTAGGGTGCTTGGAATCATAGTATAAGGGTCTCATTTTATAAGCGCATATGTGTTAGGATATTTACCGATGTATTTGCCACCAGGCTATTCAGTGTGATTATTTGTAAAGTCTGGTGGCCTACAGTGCCTCACAGATGCCTAAGTGTGCATACAAATGAATTCTAAATGGAAACTTGGAAAAAACCTCTTCCCGTTTTTTAATGTCTCTGTTTACCTTTACCAGGCACTTAGTTTACTTGTTTTGGCAAGAGCAAAGCTGTTGCAATCAGCATATATATATATTTTAAAAGCAAGCTGTTAGAGAGGACAGGGTGCTGTAATTTTACTAGCAGACAGTTTGTTAGTTTGTGATGGACGAAAATACTGGCTAATAAAATATACAAGCTCCGTTAAGAGGAAATAAAAGTCAGAATGTCTTGGACTCTGTGTAATGATGTGAAGTTTTTATTCAATTTATCCTGATGAGAAAGAATAACCTTATTTGAGTTTAGAGCTTATGGTCCTATCCCGTCTGCCCAATAATGCTAGCAATATAACTATCCTAGTGATAGTTAAAAGTAGCAATATAGGAAGATATCATGAGCAAAACTAGATTAGAACAAGGCTTTCTGTTTGCTTTAGAATCCAGCTGTCTGTTTGCCAGTGAGGCGTTTGGGAGCCAAACAGGAATGTACAGGAGGTCTTCGACTTATGACAATTGAGCCCAAAATTTTGGTTGCCAAATGAAACAGTTGTTAAATTTAGCCCCATTTTATGACCTTCCTTGCCATAGTTATTAAGTGAATCCATGCAGTAACCCGGTTAAGTAAACCTGGCTTTCCCATTGACTTTGCTCATCAGAAGTTTGCCAAAGGTGATCACATATGACCTTGGACACCACAACGGTCATAAAATGTGAGTCAGTTCCCAAGCATCTTCATTTTTGATTATGTGGCATTATGTAATTTTGATCATGTGACATTACAACAGTATTGCTGCAATGGTTGTTTAGTGTGAAAAATGATCGTAAGTCACTTTTCAGTGCCATTGTAACTTCAAATGGCCACTAAATGAACTGTTGTAAGTTGAAGACTACCTGTAGAATATTTATTTATTTATATATCAAACTCCATAAGCCATCTTCCTCATAGAGGGGCTCTATTCATAGATCCCAGCAACTTGTATTTAAAGGCCTGGTGTCTCCAATCTACTGCTAAAATGTAGCCATCTTGATAGAATAGAACAGAAGGTTATAGAATTCTTTATTGGTCAAGTGTGAGTGGACACACAAAGAATTTGTCTTTGGTGCGTATGCTCTCAGTGTACATAAAAGGAAAAGGTACATTTGTCTAGAATCATAAGATACAACTCTTAATGATAGTCATAGGGTACAAATAAGCAATCAAATCATATTAGGAAACAATAGCCAATGTAAATCATAAGGATACAAGCAACAGAGTTATAGTCAAAGTGGGAAGGGATGGGTGATAGGAACGATGTGAAGAATAATAGTAATGCAGACTTAGTAAATAGTTTGACAGTGTTGAGGGAATTATTTGTTTAGCAGAGTGATGGTGTTTGGGAAAAAACTGTTCTTGTGTCTAGTTGTTCTTGTGTGCAGTGCCCTATGTCGTTTTGAGAGTAGGAGTTGAAACAATTTATGTCCAGGATGTGAGTGCTCTGTAAATATTTTCCCAGCCCTCTTTTTGACTCGTGCAGTATACAAGTCTTCAATGGAAGGCAGGTAGGTAGTAATTGTTTTTTCTGCAGTTCTAACTATCCTCTGAAGTCTGTGTCTGTCTTGTTGGGATGCAGAACCAAACCAGGTAGTTATAGACGTGCAGATGACTAGCAATTTATAATTTAATATTTCATAGTGTTAGTTATGCACTTACATGTATGTGAAATTACTTTTTCCAGCATCAGAAAAAGTGGGGTTGCCCCCTCCACAATCTCAGGAAAATGTTGGAGCTAGTTAAAAGTAGGCAAAACTCTTCAGAATGTAACTGAGCAATTTACAAGCCTGTTGGTGCAAGCCTGCTGGAGGGATACTTAACACTAATCAGTGTTAAGATTACAGATATGAACTGGTTAACTAGCAGTTCTACTTATTAGGGAAATGTTGCACAGTGAAGAAAAGCAGCTCAAGGAGAGATATTGTGTTAAAAAAAACTTTAAAAAACATTCAGTTGATGTTAAGTGCCTGCCAGATGGAGGACATGAACACAAAAAGGAATACATGTTCTGCTTTCTCTCGACATCTGGTAACCCCAGGATTGAAGGATAGAAATCTAATAAACACGATCAGGTTAATGTAGGACTACCAAATCTTGTTGGGCTTCAAAAATCCAGATGATAATTAAATGTAGAAAACGGTTTTCTTTATCTCTTTTCCTGCCATCTAGCGGTCATCTAGATTTTTGCAGCCTACATTTAGTAATCCTAGATTAATGGAGGCATGTTAGTTAAAGTATGCACATATTTCTTGACATTTTAATAAATATTTTTCTGCTTTGAGAAGAATTCTGCACTTATCTCTGCTAATTTTGTTGAAGTAATTTTATCCTTAGAATGGAGAAATATAAACAATGGAATACATGAAAATTGCCCAGTGTGTGTACCAGCACAATTTTTCTTGAGTGTTGAGGGCTAGAATAATAATTAAGAACCGTGTAAAACAGATACTGGATTATGTGGAACTTTAATGAAAAAGCTATCCAGGGCCCTTAAAACTGCACACAATATGCAGTGGCTTTCTCATATTGTCAAAAATCATTAGTGACTCTAAAAAGATTGGGTGGCTGCCCAACTGGATTGCTTATAACCTTCACCATTTAGTACCTAAGAATGAAAGACAGGTTATTAGAAAGTGCAACATGAAGTAAACAATTAAAATTACTGGAATGTAGGTCTCAGTTGCTAATTGCTCATAAAGAGAAACAAAGATATTTTGTGTACAAGATTTGTTCCTGCAACAGAATTTCAGTGAGCCTAAAATAAATAGGAAAAAATAAAATGCTCCAAGGCAGTAGTTTAAATATCCAGGAAAGAGGCGAGCAGGAGGTGGGAGAACATTGCTAAATTAATTTGAGCAGAATACCAACAGAGTTGAGTAAGTCACAATTCAATAAGCATCTGCAAATTTCACTTACTGTCAGCTGAGTCACCGTATGGACAAGGAAGGAGCAATTGAATCAACACCTGCTACTTTATATAGCAGGCACACTGAATGTCTCTCCTGGCACATAGATTTCAAAACAAGCCTGCACTTGTTGAAGAAAATTGGCAAAAGGATAACTCATTGATGAAAGAATAGTCCCATCTCCCTGGCTTCCTGTCTCTTGTCATTAGTCTTGAAGGGCTCTGAGTTGCTGCGATTCCAATTGATGACATTGAAAGTTTAGTTGGTCTCAGACTAGTCTGATTGTTTGTTTTCATGGTTTCAGAGAATACTTAAGGCTCTGTTCCTGCAACACATTCCACCAGTTCATTTGCATAACAAGCAACTATTTCTACAGTGTGTTAACCCAGAGAATGGTTAATTCAATATCAAAAGTTAAGCAAGTTGTGTGAATGCGATTTAAAGCCACATCCCCGTCCAATCTGCTGCTTTCCAGATGTTTTGGTTTTCAGTTCTATCACCTATGAGGCTATGAGAGCTGAATATTAATCAGGTCACATATTACTTCCCCTCATTTGTAAGGGGATTGATTCCTTCAAGAGTTTTTTGTAATCATGTTGTGATTACTGGCAACTCTTTAGTTCCATGCTGTCTAAATGCGGCAAGAACAGTAATTATCTGTGGTTCAAAAACATCCTGGATATCATTTGCAGACCAAGAGAATGAGGTACTAGCATAGAAAGGCAGGACAAGAAATAATGTTTGGAAGCTTGTTAGAGAGAGATTCAAGCTAGAAGTTAGGATTTTTTTTTTCTGGTAATGAGAACAATTAATGGAATAGCTTGCCTTTTAAAGTTGTGGGTGCTACATCAGTGGAATAGTGGTGGAATTCAAATTTTTTTACTACCGGTTCTGTGGGCATGGCTTGGTGGGTGGGGTGGGGTCATGTGACTGGGTGGGCAGTTTCTGTAAGCAAGGCAAAGATTAGAAACATCACTAGGATGTTTCTTTCCTGCCTTCATTACAGGATTAACCCTGTAAAGTGGGAAAAAAGAAAAGGAGATTTCTTCTAACAACCGGTTCTCTGAACTGCTTAGAAAATTTACTACCGGTTCTAGCAAACCTAGAACCGCTGAATTTTACCTCTGATCTAGATGGGAAAGTGTAGACATTTTAAGTAGTAGGCAAGGAATAAATGTTTGCCAAAAGAGAGAAAAGTGGTGGAGTATAAGAGCTGCATTCCATTTTAGATTTTAAATTTTAATTTTTAAATTTTAAAATTGGTTTTATTTGGTTTTTTAATGTATTTTATATTGTTCTAAAATTTTAAATTCTTAAATCTTGATTTAAGCAGCCTTAGTTTAGTTTAATTTAATTTTAATCGGTTTTATTTTCGGTGTATTTTATCTGGCTGTACACCACCCCGAGTCCCTTTAGAGAGGGGGCTGATATAAATATTGATAATAAATAAATAAATTTCATTATATGAAAATGAAAATTGGGTATATCTGGAGAAAGTGCAGATATAGAAAGGAAAAGTGATGGATCAAGAACTAAGAAAAGATTGAAGAAAATTGTCACTGGATGCAGTTAAAAGGAGAGAGATGAGAAGTTTCAAAAAGAGAAGGTGTTGTACAAACCCAGAGAAAGAAAAATAATTTTCAAGGAATAGAAAGTTAGGAAAAAATACAGGGGATGGTGTTGGTGTGAACTAGTTTTAGTTTTTTTAAAATTTCCTTTTCTTTCGTTTTTATGTTTTTCCTTATCTTAATTTCTTTGGCTTGCTTTTCTTACCCTTTTCTGTGCTTTGTTTAAGGTTACTTATCCTGTGATATGATAGGTATTGCGTATGTATACTGCATATGTACGGTTGGTTGTTATGCTAGGATATAAAAACAGTACCTTGACTTGGTCTTTTAGGTGTAATTTTTTTGTGTGCCAATTTGCCTTGGTCTATTTTTTTATTTTACACAGAGATGAAGTTCTTGATGAGATATATTTCAAGGTTTGTGCATGCAACAGTGTTTGTGATGTGATGCAGGGTCGGCCAGTTGGCGTCCAGTTTACCCAGATGCTTCTTAGACCTACCAAAGAAAAAATAGACTTCCTCCTGGAGGTAAAAATATTCCCAATCTTAGATTTAATTACATACACATACACACAAACATGTACCTGTATTTCATTATTCATGTCTCCAGTTTAATGTTCCTTAACAAATCTGCTATTTGTTTTAAAGGAATTTTTAAAGACAGGTTTTTTTTATATCTCTAACTTGGCATGTTGACTACTTATGGCTCCTAACTCATTTTAAGATTTTGTTGTGGCTTTTTCTATACTTGTTGCATCTGATGTTGGTTAATTTTGGTGAGGATTATCAACATAATAGATGTGGCTGTTTCAAGCAAGTTATACTAGTAAGCAAACAAAATTCTATCAGATGAAAGAAACATACAGCTGCATTATGTGAAATGAGACCTTTCTCTTTCCTCTGATTCTTCATATGCAATAACCATTTTTTTTAATCCTTTGCTATTCTAGATATGTGGCTTTTCTAATTTGTAACTAAAACTAGGTAGAGAAAATGCCTCATTCAAAAGATAACTGTTCAATGTCATTGCTATATACAAGGTTCCAAAGAATGCATACTCTGTTTTTCTAAAGACTTTACTCAATTTTTCTTAATTATTCATTATTTAAACTTCTTAGGTGTGTTCAAAATCAATACATGTAGAAAATGCGTCAGAATCTTCAAAAAGAAAAATGGCTTATTTTCTAAAGTAAGTGTGTGATCAGAATTTATACTGTGTTAAAAATTGGACAGTAATTTTGTTTTTTTATCCTCTTTTGAATGGTAAGGGATAGTGAAACAATTCCGGCGGCTTGTGAAGAGAGAACTATATAAGAGAAAGTTAGAGAGGATATTTTGTTTCTGAAGGGGAGAAATATACTCACATGCAAGTTATTAGTAGCTTATTTACACAGCTAGTTTTCCTACAATCATGCAACTTTCATTAGCATAATCTGAGGAGAGGTGATTGAATTGGAAATGTGATGCATTGTAAGATGTCTGGGTTAAGAATAGATGAATTTCCTAAGTATTACTAACCCAACAATCTGAAGAAAGAAGTTGACACTTCTCTTTTCCACAAACATTTGCCCTTAATTATGTGAAGGAATCTATGTCTGGGTTTGGAAGATCTCCAGTTTGTCTTCATGATTTCCTCCCATGAGCTCTTCATAGCTTTATTGAAAGATGATGAACGAAAACTGCTCATTGATCAGATGAGGAAGAGGTCACTTCGAGTCAATTTAGGCACTAAGCTGATAACGTCCTTTTATGATATTCCAGGTAATTTCTCCCACTTCCCTTAAATTATTCACAACCTGTTTTTTTAATGGCAGAATAAAAAAGTATAGTAAGAATATTTTTACTGTAGTCAGCTAATGCAGTTCTTGCATTGACGTGTTTTCTTAAGTTACAGTTATACATATTTCTATTGACCATGGTTAATGTACAGTATATGTCTGTACTTCAGAACAATGGAGTTTATACTTCAGTATGGGATAGCAACAACTTCTATAACTTCTTTTACTGATTATTACAATTCCCTCATGAGCAGGCACCTGAGAGGAACACCTAAATTTACAGCTATTGCAACAATGAGATGCTTTTCTGCTTGTTTTCCCTGCTATTATCAGGAGGATCAGCATATAAATCAGTGTAATGTTTTGGACTTGGGATGGACGTTATGTAACTTTTTCAGGCTTGCCCCAACTGGATCTCTAGGAAAGAATGATCCTCGATTACATTTGGTTTAAGCAATAAGTTATTTTACTAGGATTAGTGGTTGCCAACAAAGCAGGGGTAGAACTAAGGTTTCCTGTGCAAAGACTACAAAGTTTTCACTTTTGTATATACAGTGGAAAGGGTGGATAGGTGCCCACAAGGTCAGTGCAGACAAACCAGTAAGAAGATTTTATGCAAAATACCCCCAGCGACTTTTTGATTGCTGATGGTATTTTTGCATGAACCTTCTTACTAGTTTGTCTGCACTGACATTGTGAGCACCTACTTTCCCCCCCCCCTTTTACTGCTTTGAACCCCCTCCCTCCATTTATGGCAGGATGCCAACAAGCTTAGCAGAGAGTCTCCCGCAGCCCTCTGATAGCAAAAGCAGAGCTCCACAGGCCGGTCCTTCACTGTTATAAACACCCCGTAGGCAAAATCCAGTCCACGGGCCTTGAGTTTGATCCCCCTGCCCTAAGATAAGAAAGAGGACAAGATTGCTCCATGTTCTGACAAATTTCTCTTAAGACCTTAAAAAAAACATTATCCTCTTTTGGGAATCATGATTCAACAGTGTAATAAGCATGCTTATACTCTTACATACAGTTATGTATATACTCTGAAAAGTTCCTTGTGAATTTAATTCATTCAAAAGCGATATGCCTTTAGAACATGTACGTACAAAATGCATTCTCTGCCTTCCTTCTCCCTTCACACAGTAAATATAATGTTTTATTTAATTGTGTCATTACTCTTAATTTCAGCTGGATATAATGCAAAGATTAAGCTATCCTATTTCTTAACTTTTGAACAGATCTAGTCCATTCTTACAGTTAATGGTCACTTAGATATACATTACTCAGCAATAAATATATGATTTTTTTCCAGCTTCAGCAAGTGTGAATATTGGTCAGTTAGAGCATCAGCTTATTTTATCACTGGATCCTTGGCGAATCCGCCAGATTTTAATTGAGTTACATGGTATGACATCTGAACGCCATTTCTGGACCGTTTCTAATAAGGTACTTTCTTTTATTTAAAGATGAAGAATGTAATGGTACATGATTAAAACGATGTAAAAATATAATACTTGTATATTTTTTTCTAGTGGGAAGTTCCAAATATTTATGGCAACGTTATCCTCGGAATTAAAGATAATTTGACCAGAGATTTAGTCTACATCTTGATGGCAAAAGGACTACATTGCAGTACAATTAAGGTGAGAAAAATTGCTTCTTGGTATTCTGAAAGGCCACAAAGAAAAATTCCCTTGTAATTAAAATGCCATAATAGTATTTTGAAATGATTAAAATATGGCTTATGCAAAAAATATAATCTTATAACATGTATAGAGCAATAGCATTTAGATTTATATACCACTTTATAGTGCTTTCCAGCCCTCTCTAAGTGGTTTACAGAGTCAGCATATTGCACCAACAATCTGGGTCCTCATTTTACCCACCTTGGAAGGATGGAAGGCTGAGTCAACTTTGAACCTGGTGGGATTTGAACTGGCAGACACTGAGCTCTAACCACTGTGCCACTGAGGCATATGCAGACTATAGGTCTCTATAGTGTGAAAGATTAAATATGTTTTAAAGAGTACTTGCTTATTTCTCTTATTTTTCTCATGTCTCATTTCTTAGTTCTGTAGTTTTTGGGTTGCATTTTTAAAATATATCAACACATGCTAAGAAAGACATATCACTTGTCAGATACCTCTTGAGCACAAGAGAAATTTAGAACTAAATTTCTGTGAACTGTAATAAGTAGTTGCATGGTAGAAAACTTAACACTGTAAAATGCCACAAGCACCTGTCTTTGTTATAATATCTCAGCATTGCTAATCAAGTTCGTAAATGTGACAAGATAACAACAACAAAAAAAAACTATTGCTTTTTGTTGCAGGATTTTGTCCATGCCAAGAAACTTTTTGCTGCTTGTCTTGAACTTGTGACTGAGTTTTCTCCGAAGTTGCGCCAAGTTATGCTGAATGAAATGCTACTTCTGGACATCTATACCCATGAAGCAGGGGCAGGACTTTCTGGAGAACGTCCTCCCTCTGACTTGGTCAGCAGAGTTCGGGGATACTTAGAAATGAGGGTGCACGGTAAGAACCTTCAGGTTTAAGTACATGGCAAGATTTCCATCTTTGGCAAGGTTTTATTTGTTTATATCTCACCTTTGTTATTATTTTTTATAAATAACTCAAGGCAGCAAACACACAACTTTTATTCCTCATAACAACAACCCTGGGAAATGGGTTAGAATGAGTGACTGGCCCAACTGCCTGTCATGCCTAAGACAGGACTAGAACTCACTGTTAACCACTAGACCAAATTGGCTCCATTAAGAGTTATCACTATTTAGGTGTGACAATTGTATTCAGTAGTGGTTATAGTAGTGGTTATAGTTCTTACAATTGCATTTTTGTCTGGTGGCCAGTTGTAATGCTACATTACTGCTGATTAATGATCACCCATACATAGAATTATATATTCTAGATATCCCTGTTTATGGCTCATGAGCCACAAAGATAATTGGCATCATTTCCCTAACCCACATACTATGCCTTGGCACTTTCATCATCATCATTCCTATTTCCTGTTTCATAGACCATAGAGTTCCCTCTCTAGGAGGTTTTCGTAAGTGTGTTAACTTTCTAGGATGTAACTTTCTAGGATGTAGCTCTCAACTTTCTAGGATGTAGGGAACAGTCTACTGATCAGTTTCTGTTTCAAAATCCATTGTAGATATTCCTCTTCGACAAGTTGTAGCAGAGGAATGTGTTGCCTTTTTGTTAAACTGGCAGGAGAGCGAGTACTTAACTATGCAAGTTCCACATTCCTTGGTACAGACTAATCCTTATGTGAAGGTAAGGCATAGTTTTGTATTGATTGAGCAATCCTGAATCGGCTTCTATCTTATTGGCTGTATATGTTAAGGTGTCATCTAGTAGCAGTATACAGTAATCTGATCCAAAGTGAGCAGTGGTGGTTCAGGTCTAGACCGTCATCAGTATCTTAAAAGAAGCTTCACTTCTTTCTGTGTGGATTCACAAGTAGCTGACTGGAAGTAGTCTAATCTCACAGAGGGAGAGGAGTCCGTGCTAGATCAAAAGGTCTCTTGTCCACTTCAGATCCAAACATTATGCATCCCTATAACTTGTTTTCCCAGAGTGCTTGCTTCTTCTACTTGTACTGATTTCTACCCTGCTTGGTAAAATATTTGCATTTGCAAATAAAGCTTCTCTGTGGTCATTCACAATTGGTTCAGTGGTAGGAATAATACAGAGCTTGTACCATATGAACATCAGGTATATAACATCAGGTATATACGTATTGGGGACTTGATGGGTCAGCAGTTAAAGTTGCTGAGCTTGTCAGCTGGCAGCCAGAGTTCAAACCTGAGCGCCACGGGATGGGCTGAGTTCCTGTTACTTGCCCGTGGTCCTGCCTATCTAGCAGTTCAAAAGCATGCAAATGCAAGTAGATAAATAGGTATCACTTGGGTTACAAAGTAACTTTGTATAGTCATGCTGACCACATGATTGGGGAACCATCCTTGGACAATCCTGGCTCCCTCCACTAAGAAATAGAAATGAGCGCTGTCCCCTAGATTCACACACGACTGGACTAGGGAGACGTTTACCTTTACCTTTATATACATATTAAGAATCTTGCATGGTCCAAACTCTGAATTGTTTCAGTTTTATAAAAATAATACAGTAGTCCAAAATTAACGAGACCAGAAAATTCTATAATTAATTCTGCATAGTTGAGATGCGGATTAGACTATTTGTTTAAATATCAGAAGCTCCCTATTCAGGCCTTTAACTGCATTTGAACATTTGAATTTCAGAAACATCTGTACTATGATGAGCATGGAGTTTCTGGACAATAATCTGGACTTATATATTCTTTTGAAGTATCCTGCGTATTTCTGCCTAATGGTTTTAATATTAACTTGGATAATACTAAATTCCAATAGGGATAGATTGCTGGAACAGATAACATTTATGCACTCAAAGATTTTCTTCTTTTTTGCTTAGTTAGGCCAGCTTTTGGCTGCCACAAGTCAAGATCTTCCTGGACCAAAAGAGGGCAGGTGGGCAGCTACAGACCTTTGGGAGATTGTTGTACAAATCTGCAGTGTATCCCACCAACACAAACGAGGGAATGATGGCAGAGTGAGTTTAATAAAGCAGAGAGAATCAACATTAGGCATTATGTACAGGTAAACTGCTGTAATTTTCTTATATGCCTAGATGTTCTAGTTACGATATTATTCTATATCTAATAGCAATAGCACTTAGCCTTATATACCGCTTTACAGTCCTCTCTAAGCGGTTTTCAGAGTCAGCATATTGCCCCCAACAACAAGTTGGACCCTCATAGAACTATCTTGCTTGTAATTAATTTCCTAACAATATCTAATTTACTTCTAATTATGCTTCTTTAGAATAAAATAAAAGTAGCTTCCAAAGTAGAAAAATGGTTGTGGGTAAATTCTATGCAATATACAAAAATAAATACTTAGCTTGTACTATATTTATATAATATTTAATGATCTTGTTTGTACATTGTAAACAGAGTAATTCCAGCAACAGTGGAATTTTTCCACAAATAGCAAACTCAGGCGTTGAGCACTAAAAAGATTGGAGTCAAAACAAGGCAGCTGATAAAAAAAGGTAGATAGGCGTGCTCTGGAGAATTTTTCTGAAGTACAAACATACATAAAAATGATAAAGGCATGGTGAAATAAACACTGCAGAATGATGGTTGATTTTGGAAGAGAAAAGAAAAATTGAAATCTTAAATTGATGATGGGGGCATAAACTACCATTAAGAATATTCACATTAGAAACCGAGCACATACTTCAATATTTTGGGTAATGTTTTATGCATATTGTCTGGTCTTGCCATTTTCACTTACTATCTGGGAATGCTTTGTTGTTGCTGATCTTTCTGAAGTTCCAAATATTGATCAGATCTGCATTAAAATCTTTTAATTGTCTCACTCTTCTAGAAAGAAAAGTTATAAAATTTAATCTGATTAATAGTAAGTCAGTACCTTAAACAAACATTTTCTCTTTAGGAATGAATTATTATCGTTCATCAAAAAATTGCGGGTGAGTTTGGAGTTAAAGATTGTAAATGTGTTAAAGCATAAACATCCTGTTTCTGCTGATCAGGGATGCCTGCTGAGTATGGTCAGAAAAGTTAGTAGCGATTACACTGATGTCAGCAAAGCTTTGCCTGTTTCCTATGTGTGTCACCATAACATCATCTGTATTTTTTTTGGTTAGATTCTATGAATACCCCGTTGCTAATAAGGATGCTAAACAAAAATATTCTAATTAAGAAAGTGATTTTGATATTACACTTGTCAGAATAAATTTTGACATGAACAAAAGGAATAAATTGTCCTATTGCTGAGTGGCAGGACTGGGATATAAGTTTCATTTCAGCAATTATACAACCTTCTAAAGGACATTATTTTCAGTGTTAACTAGTTAATACAAATTATTTTAAAATACAGTTATTGTAATTTGTCTGTAGATTTCAGAAATGGGAACATGGATTTAAAAGAGTTTCTATAAAAAGAATTGTACATGGTATTATATCTATCAGTAAGATCACTTTTAGACAATTATTTGGGAGCAAATTAAGGTAGTTAATACTAGACCGGTAGTCTAGTAGGACGTGAAGATAAAACCACTGTAAACTTAAGTCAATATAGGTAATTCTAACTTAAGAACAGTAATTGGGACACTCTATGGCTAAGTGAGATCCAAAATGCAACATCATGTGACTTACGCTGCAGTTTGCGTTACTGTTGTTAAATGCATCTTGGTAATCACAGGGACCGGTCATCTTATTCAGCACCGTCATAACTTCAAATGGTCACTGAACATCTAACATGTTGTTAGATAAGGACTACCTGCATGGCAAAAATTTGCCTTGAAATTTGAATTTCATGGGAAAAGGCTGTCATTTTATATCAGCTCATGTTTTCTTAATGTTCTCATAGGAACCTCTGGTTTTGACAACAATATTATCCTTGTTTGTCAAGCTTCATAACAATCATGTAAGTACAGTATTCTCTTTTATCACAAATCATCCACTTTTTGCTTTCTGAATTCTGTTACTTATTTTTATCCTGACTGCATGTTTGTCTATATAATACATTTTCTTTCTTTTTTTTTTAGGAATTAATTGTAAATAATGTCACAGCAGAGTATATTTCCATTTGGCCATCATCTTTTCCTAAGTAAGGAATTTTGTTTATCCAACTCTATTTATAAATACAATGAAATGTATTTTTGTTTCTTCGGATCTGTACGGGTTATTTCTTAGCTCAGAGCCCCATGTAAAACTCCATTGGTCACCTTCCATCCAGTATTAGGTCTGATGCTGAAAACGTGATTAAGATTTCAGGTTCAAAACAGCCTTTTTTTTTTTGAGTACTCCAAGCTCAAAACAAAGTACCTGGATTCCAAGAACCTTGGTTTGAAATTAGACTAAACCTACTCTTTCGTGTACATTTCAGAACAAAACTTGCCTGCAAGTTCAAGGCAGGGTTGTTCCTCTCTTGAGAAAAAAACTTGAGATACAGACAGGAAAATTTGGAAAATCCAGTGAAGCATACTTCAGTTGTTCCGACACAATGAAATTTGGGAGCTGGTGAGATTTATGGGGTATACTTCAGCATGTAGATGCGTGAGAAGTGGAAGAAAGTGAAAAGAAAATTCCAGCCTACTCTGTCTCAACATGCAGCCTTTGAGAACATGTTCTCATCTCTTAACAGAAGATCAAAAGGGAAATGTTATACTACATTTTTTTGTGAACATAAGATACAAATAAGGTCTTAGTAAAGCAAAGTTTAAATCTTAGATCAGTTAATACTTAGCAGCAACAGGCAAAGAAATTAAAAAGCATGGACAGAAGCAAATATCTTCTCCTGGGCTGATTTAAGGCATAATGTGTAGATGACCAGGCTGAGCCCGAGGGAGGGGCCAAATGCGTCATAAGTCTTGAGTCCCTGCGTGCCAGCAAACCATAATGTTGGTTGGTGATTTCGATAAGGAGAGTAAACAATTTCTTTGATAAAACAGATCATTTAAGATTAACAGAGTAACTTTTTCTGTCTCGGTGGGGCTGTCATAAAGAGATATGTTTAGATTGCAAAGTTATTCCTATAACCAATAGAAAACAGAAAAGGACATTTATGTATGTAGAATTGGAGGGGCAGATTTTTGTCTAGAACTTTGTCCTTTATATGTAACATCCCTAAACAGGGCATGGAGGAATACATAGAATTATTTAGATAATACTTTTATGGAAGCAGATTTTAAAACTACATCATAGTTTTAAATACAATTACTAATAATTACATTTTCTCATTTCAGTTTTCAGTCAGTCGACTTCGAAGCAGTAGCGGTCACCGTCAAAGAACTAGTCAATTATGCACTCACTATAAATTCAAACAATCATTTCTGGTTAATCACACAGGCAGATATTTATTTCGGTAAGTAGAGTTAAACCTGTTTCGGTCCATCTATTTATATATGCCTGGGCATCTGACTGTAGTGACTCTGGGTGGCTAACAATATCTAAAAACAAAAGCAACAACAAAATAAAGCATATAATCAGCAGCCAAAGTTATAAAAAAAAACCAGACCACAGTTAAAACAATGATTTCACACTCTTAACTGGCAATCCGATCCCCGTGTCTGGGAACCCAGCCATTTTCAGCTCCATCTGAAAGGCTGGCAGGATTGGGCCAATCTAATCTTGGGGAAAGATTATGTTACAGAGCAGGGGTCTCCAACCTTGACAACTTTAAGCCTGGCGGACTTCAATTCCCAGAATTCCCACTGGCTTGGAATTCTGGGAGTTGAAGTCCGCCAGGTTTAAAGTTGTCAAGGTTGGAGACCCCTGTTCCAAAGGGTAGGTGCAGAACAATGTCACTTTGAAGCTGGGGCTGAAAACTTTTATTTCTTTTTCTCTTTTGTCAGGATATTTTGTTTTAATTTGTCCATCCTGTTCAAACATTATTGAGAGAGAGGTCACAGTGTATGATTCAAGCTAACTCGGGGAGGGGGGGGAGAAACCCGGCCTAATTCACAACAAACGTTAAGCTGTTATGTGATGCATCTTGGGGCTAGCATGCTGAGCCATACAATTATGCGTGAATCGGGTTCATTGTAGATTATTTAACGAATCTTGAGGCTAAAAACCTTTAACTTCATGTTACACGTAAATATGGCCACTAGACGAAATCGTGAACTTTGTCTTTTCTTCCCCATCTCCAATGTAGCAACCAATCAATACTCTGCTGCACTTCACTACTATCTTCAGGCAGGAGCAGTGTGCTCAGATTTCTTCACTAAGATGGTGCCACCTGATGTATACACTGATCAGGTGAGTGATGAGGTTATGCAGCTGTATACTAGGAATGTGTGTGTGTGTGTTTTCGTAGATTTTCACGGGTACAGTTATGTAGGTCTAGGTGTGTTTGGGTCTTTTCTCATGTAAGATTAAGAGTATCCTGGCGACGTTTTGGCGAGGTCCCACTTGCCATCCTCAGGCTGGTGCTTTCTGCTTTGTGGCAGAATTAACAGCTTTGCTCGCTCTGGCACGAAGCAGAAAGCACCAGCCTGAGGATGGTGAGTGGGACCTCGCCAAAACGTCACCAGGACACTCTTAATCTTACACAGGAAAAGACCTGAACACACCTAGACCTACACATACACATATAACACACACACAGAGAGGTCTGTGATGATCTGGGTTGCTCTATAAGACAAACTTAGCATTAAAGTGGACTAGGCCTCTTCAAATTAGATTTTTTTTTTCAAACTTATGCAAACTGATATTATTCCCATTCTCCAAGGTCTAAA
>JAEANM010006060.1:0-18948 GCA_017656035.1 Myanophis thanlyinensis
CCTGATCTGTCAGAGTGGAGACGTACTAAATGCAAGATGTATAGAATATTTTTCACAACTTACTTTCAAGATAGAATAATTTCTTTTAGATAAGTCAGGAAATTTTTTGGAAGTCCTTTACTTTGCGTTTCTTTTGTTACGTGTTTTATTTTTTCTTTGGGGGGATTCTTTTTATATAGCGTTAAACTTAATTGAAACTTCCTGTATAGTAAACAGCTGATATAGAACAAGATAGACATAATGTCTTGGAGACTTGACCAATTAAATATTTAAAGTTGTCTAGTTTTACTTTTTACATAGCGGCATAGCATGGTGTATTGAATAATGAAAATATGTCATTACTTATATAACTGATTGCCTCCCATCTGTTTTAGATGAAATTATCACTACTCTTGGTGAAGGTGCTTTTGGAAAAGTTGTAAAGTGTATTGACCACAAAACGTAAGTTTTTTTATGATGCTACTCAGAATTTTCTAAATCTCAGATTATACATAATGTCATTTCTGTTTTCCCTTTCCTTATGACTGGAAGTTTCCTATGTCAGCTAGAATAAAAAGGTATTGATTTTGAAAGTGTAAAATATATAACATCTAAATGTCTGAGGGGCCATCTTTTCTGTTAAGGTGGTCAGGAAACGTTCTTTTGAAGATGCCCCCTTATCAGAGGCCTGTTTGTATTTAACAGCTCTGCCTGAAATGCACAATTTGTCATTTTACTTCATTTTAAGAATCTCATTGACATTCAGGAAACATGAATATATTTTAATATATAATTTAAAAAAACTTAAAATAACGATCTGGAGATTTTTAAATTTTAATTTGCTAGAACTATATGGTAAAGCAGTTTTTCATTCATTGTGAGAAGATTCATTATTCTTGTGACTATTAGTGACATTTTAAAAAAACTTTGTCTTTTAGGGGAGATAAACATGTAGCAGTGAAAATTGTAAAAAACGTTGACAGATACTCAGAAGCAGCTCGGTCAGAAATACAAGTGTTGAAGCACTTAAATATGTCAGATCCTAATAGTTCATTGTAAGTATGTGAAACGGTTAAAATGGAATATGTCCATGTCTGTCTTCCTCCCTCCCTCCCAAAATGATTATATTTTCTTTCTTTTTTTAATTTTAAAAACAACTTTATTAAATATATACACTTTAAAATACATGAAATCCATTCCCATAATGGATTTATAATTCTAATATAGTAATTAAAATGATTATATTTTCTTATATACTAGTTTCTCTGCAATCATTGATAATTTACTTTCAGTTATACTTATAAATTGCTCAGTTAATTTTATATTCTTATTTATAAATAATTATGCCTTCTGAGTAACTTTATTGCATTTACAGTCACTGTGTCAAGATGTTGGAGTGGTTTGATCATCATGGCCATATTTGCATTGTATTTGAACTGCTAGGACTCAGTACCTATGACTTCCTTAAAGAAAATCGCTTTCTACCATTCTGTCTGGACCATATAAGAAAAATAGCTTATCAGATTTGCAAATCAGTAAATTGTAAGTATATATTAAGCTGTATTTTTAGCAATCTCAAGGCAAATAAATGCAAAATATTCTTTAATTAAAATATTTTTAGGCTGTAAACATTGATATTTAAAGAGGTCTTAAGCTAAAATATAACTGCTTTCAAATTTGGATTCTTTACAGTCTTGCATTCAAACAAGCTGACCCATACAGATTTGAAGCCTGAAAATATACTATTTGTGAATTCTGATTATACAGAAGAATATAACCCTAAACTGGTAAATTTGCTCTTATTATTTAATAATTGCTTTCATAACTGATTCTTACTACTTATGCCTAATAATCTTATGCTACATTTCAGAGACATGGTGAACGCACATTGAAACATCCAGAGATCAAAGTTGTAGATTTTGGAAGTGCAACATATGATTATGAACATCATAGTACACTTGTGTCTACAAGGCATTACAGAGCTCCTGAAGTCATATTGGGTGAGATAATATGCATATACTAGTACAAACATCTGCAGTATTTGTATTTCTGTGTGTCATGTGTGTTGCAAACTTTAAAATAAATACTTCAGGATATACTCTAGACCAGGTGTGGGCAAACATTTTGACTCGTGGGCCAAACTTTTTGACTCGCGGGCCACAATGACAGGCTCCCCCTCCTGCAGCCCCCCCACCCTTACTCCTCCTCCCGCAGCCCCCCTCCCCCGTGTGTCTTTGCAGGCGTGGGATGCCGAACGCAGCAACCATGAAGAAGGTGAGAGGCGGCAGACAGGAGCGGGGGGGGGCGGGCAGGCGCGGCTCCGCCGGCTCTTCTCCCACTGCCCAAGTGCTGCTGATGGGGAAAAGCGGCTCCGGCAAGACGAGCATGCGCTCCATCGCGGGATTTAGTTGGCGAAGTGGACCGCATGCTCGTCTTGCAGGAGCTGCTTTTCCCCAACAGCAGCACCTGGGTAGCAGGAGAAGAGCTGGCGTTGCCGCTGCGGAGCCGCACACACCCCCGCTCCTGCCCGCCGCCCTCTTACCTTTTTCATGGCTGGTACATTCGGCATCCCACGCCTGCAAAGACACCCGGGCGTCAGCGGCCTGTCCCACTTCGCTGGGCGGCTCCCCGCGGCCCTCCCTGGATGGCTCAGTGTCCTCTTCGGTGGGTGAGGGGCCCGGCAGGGGTGGAAGGGCACGGAGCAGGGACAGCAGCCGCTCCATGTCGTCCTGCGCCCGTCCTCACAGCCCCAGCCTCATGTAGGTCGCTCGCCCAGCATCAGCAGCAGCAACCCTCCAGCGAAGCCGCGGGAGCCATGCTTGAGGGTGCCGCGCTCAGGTACGCTGCCGAGGAGTGTCAGTGAGGGCAGAACTCCCCAGTCTGTGCCAGAACAAGTTCGGCGGGCCGGATTAAAAAGCCCAACGGGCTGGGTGTGTCCCACGGGCTGTAGTTTGCCCATGTCTGCTCTAGACTTACTAAAGTCTGTTAAGTTGCTTGAGATGGGAAATCCATGTCCAAACAAATACACTATGGTCAGTTCATGGAGTGAAACACCAGTCAAAACCCGTTTTGATCCAGCAGAAGTAGTTGAGGATTGAACATGTGAAAGATATCAATTGGGAGAGGGAAGATGCTGGGAAGATATGCTATATACATATATACTTCGTTGGAAGAGCAATGGGAGTGTTGAAAAGGAAAGGTTGGAGAATGCAGGCCTAAGATTTGCTGCTCTGGGATAGCAGTAACTGGAACAGAGGTGAAATTCAACAGGTTCTAGCAGGTTCACTAGAACTGGTAGTAAATTTTCTAAGCAGTTTGGAGAACCAGTTAGAAGAAATCTCTTGCTTTTTTTCCCACTTTACAGGGTTAATCCTGTAAGGAAAGCAGCAAAGAAACATTCTGGTGTTTCTAGCCTAATCTTAAATGCCCTGCTTACAGAAACTGCCCACCCAGTCACATGACCAAGTCACGCCCACAGAACCGCCAGTAAAAAAATTTGAATTCCACCACTGAACTGGAAGGAGGGAAAGGTTATGATAGTTGGTTAGGAGCAGGAGGGCAATGTTGCCTTCTGTGCTGGGAGTTCTTGAGGTGAGAAGGGAATGACCAAAAAAAAATCAGTCACCCGTGTATATTTTGTTTTCATCCCAAACCAATAACAGCTAAAGCAGTTGCTACCTCAAGTGTTGTCAGAAACTTTCCTTTCAATAATACCCTTAATTCATTAATATCAGAAGTCTTTATAGTTTGAAAGTCTTTATAGTATTTATAGTCTGTACAATTCATTTAATATATGTATGTTTTGCCGCAGCTTTGGGATGGTCACAACCATGTGATGTCTGGAGTATTGGCTGTATTCTTATTGAATATTACCTTGGATTTACAATATTTCCGGTACGTGGCTACAGAGGCAGTTATAGTGGTAGTGATAATTATTAGGAAATAAAAAAAAATTTTTTTACACTTCTAAAGTATTACTTGATTAGCAATTCAAAGTAAAATAAGTGAAATCAACAGGAAGTGAGTTTCAGATAAAAGCAAATAGCAAACTTTATGGGAGCCCAAGATATTATATGTAAAACTGGAGAACTTGTCTAGAAGTTGAAATGTGAGGCTTCAGATGCTACAGTTCTTTTGAAATACTATCATGTGAAAGCCATTGTCTATAAAACACTTCAATAGGCGTATTTTAAAAATTTTGTTTTTGCAAATCCTTTCCCTTCCAAACATACTTTGTAGCACATTGTTTTGTATACATTGTATGTTCTGTTTTTCTGAAATTTTCAAGAATTGTTCTTTTTCTTTAGACACATGACAGCAAAGAACATCTGGCTATGATGGAGAAGATACTAGGACCATTACCAATTCATATGGTTCAAAAAACCAGGTAAAGAAATGTTTGGGTTCCCCCCCCCCCCCATATTTTTCCTTCCTCTGTTGAGTACCACATATGCTTCTTAATTATTAGTTTACATTTTAAAAAACAATCTGAAACAGTAAAGGTATTTTGAATCTGGCATAAGTTCTCTAGTAGATATTTTGAGGGTAAATTGTATGACTCGGGGAATGCATTGTAAAACAGAATTGTTTAAAATTAGTAGGTACAATGTTCGTGGTATTTGCATTTTATCATATATAGTAGAGTATATCATATTGTGGCCCTTATAATTATAAGCAGAGCTATTTACCTTGTTTGATCATGTTTTGGAGCTGGTGTTGGTGCTGGTTCTCATCTGTAAGATATTCTGCCTTTAATTTTTTATGATGAAATAAAGCATTTTTATTGTGATAACTAATGGGAGAATACACTGGGATGGAGTACTATTTTTACTTAATTTCAGAGGAAAATTAAATTTGTCTCCTTTGTATGACTCCTTTGTATTGTGCAAAGCACTCGAGGTTTGTGTTTAGTACAGAGTTGGTGGAGTTTAGTTTTGTTTAGTACAGAGTCCATACCAAATAACAAGAGACCACCTTTGAAACAACCATTGAAGCCTTTCAAAAGATGCTTGTACTAACATGCTTGTGAAGCAGTTTCTGAATAGTATGCACCATCTGATATGAATATAGGAAATGTGCAAATCTTTAAAAAAATTAAAATATTTGGTTATGATGAAGCAGTTCCAAGGAAAAAGGCATTATGCTTGA
The DNA here is from genome assembly GCA_017656035.1 of Myanophis thanlyinensis. Lineage (NCBI taxonomy): Eukaryota > Metazoa > Chordata > Lepidosauria > Squamata > Homalopsidae > Myanophis > Myanophis thanlyinensis. Next base: position 5,128 of record JAEANM010006060.1, read on the forward strand.
TTTGACACTGCTAAAGCTGCCTTTAATTAATTTCATTCTTAACTTCATTTATAACAGAAAACGCAAATATTTCCGGCACGATAGTTTGGATTGGGATGATTTCAGTTCTGCTGGCAGATATGTTTCAAGGCGTTGCAAGCCACTGAAGGTAAGATAACCCACTGCTTGACTAAGCTTCATCCTAAACTATTTTCTCAGAAGTGCTAATTAGTTTTTTTTTCCCACCCACAGGAATTCATGCAGTGTCACAATTCTGACCATGAGAATCTATTTGATCTTGTTCAGAAAATGTTGGAATATGACCCTTCCAGACGAATTACGCTTAATGAGGCTTTGGCGCATCCTTTCTTTTTTCCATTAAGAAAGAAGATGAAACGAGATTTTTAAAGATTCTGCCATTGAAAAGAACAAAACATGTTTTACATATTTATTTTGTAATTCTGTAAATTTATTTTTTGATATTGTCTTGCTTAGTCTGTTAAGATAGCTCTTAAAATAAAACATTTAGCAACACTTAAGTTTTCAGCTGTTTTCTTAATGTTGCATGTAAGCTGTGGTTACATGAGTGGTTAAAGTTTCACTCTCGATTTTCTTTTGGAACTAGGAAATACGAACTATAGGGACTTTATCATCTCACAATTGAAAAATGTTTTCTGTATTTCCTGTCTCATAAAAACAGCAAATCTATGTATTGTTTAGACCAGGGGTGTCAAACTCAAGGCCTGCAGGCTGGATCGGGACCATGAGGTGCTCTAAATCTGGGCGGCGGGGGGGGGGGCGTAGTGAGCTGGAAATAGCATAGGAGTGGCATGCACTGTCTCTGGCAGCCAAAACAGTGCATGGGAACCACGGGAAGGGCCTGCCCCCATTTCTGCCTGGATGGCCTATCAGTCCAGTCTCATCTTCCTCTTCCCCCCCCCCCCCCAAATGTTGAGAACTACAAAGCTGATCTGGCCCTCAAATCCAGTTTGACACTCCAATTAGATTTCAGTAAGCTTGTTCCTGATACTTTATATGCAATGATTGCATGAATAGGCTTGGTTACTTTTTGAAAGCCTTAGCCGCACTGACTCATGTACTATACTAACTTGTCTGTTCTGAAATTTTTTAAAAAATGATAAAAAATGGACAAAGTTTTAAACTAAAAATGCAGAATAGGTATGCTACATGCTATGAGATACTCTAATTTATGCTTCCAGCAGGGATATATTAACATATCCTGAACTCAAGAATGAGGTTTGAAATGCCCAGTTGGTATTTTGAATGTTGTCCCAGATAGTAGGGCAAGACATTCTGAGACTTAAGTTATTTCCATTGTTTCCTGTAAGAATTTTAAATATTTCCTTCAGTTTTTGTTGGAGCACTTCAGCAATCTATGCACATGAAAGAACTTGGTATGCCTTTTACAGACCAATGGTAACCTGCTCCCACCTAGACACTTTGCTGTAAAATACAATTCTGAACAATAGTCATGATGGGGAGTTGAAAGAAATGTTTTTATTATGAGTGCAGTCTTCTGCATAGTTGAAGAATTAAAAATTGCTTGTATCAACAGCATTTCCCATCTGTTCCAAATTTAATGCCAATGGAATGGATAACATTTTCAGTTTTGTATATGGTCCTATGTTCTATTTTCTTTACAGCCATAAAATAGCTGCACTCCTAAAAATGGTACCTAGCTGCAATGAAGTCAAAATATTTCCTATACTAGTAAAATGGAATAAAGCTACAGGATGGTAAAACTAAGTGTATGAAATGAGAGAAGTATATATTCAAAAGCTGGAATCTATGCTTTAGGAAATATCAAACAATTTCATCTTCGGAACAAGTGTATTTTTATCTTGCAAAACAATTGATCTCATTTAGTATATTTCTAATTAAAACTACGTCAATATTCTCTTAACAGGTTTCATTAACCATATTCCACTCGAAATTTATAGACACTTCCTTTCAGATTTTATACTATGTGTTAAACATGGCTAGGCAGCCATAAAACCCGCTAGCAGGGGTATCGGGAGGGTTAACAATGGCAAAATGGCAAATATGACTAGTGACTGAACCAGCTGCCCCTTTTTGCATATATGGGTTTTGATTGCCTGGCAAAGTAGAATACAACTTCAATCTAAAGAGAAACCAGTTTTGATCACACCATTTCCCCATTGTTGACTCACGTACCTATATCACAGATACTCCATGAAAGGAGTCACCTAGAGCTTGGTAATTCAATGCCAAACAAAACTTTTTACTGCCATTTAATCCTGTGAATATGTCCTCGATTAATGACCATTCAGTAACCAGTTTCAACAAGTGAACAAGTTTCAGTCATCCCAGCAATTTGCATGGTTAGGTGATTGTGATCTAACCCATGGCATCCTGCTTGCACTCACAATTACTGCAGCAGTCACACAATTATAATTTGTAGCATCCCCTGACAGCTTCCCACTGGCAAAGTCCATGGAGAAGACAACAGGGAAGTTGAATGTTTAGGCATATGCTGCAGAGGTGAAATTCAGCCAGTTCGCACCGATTCTATAGAATTCTATTAGAAGAATTTTTTTGTTTTTTTCCCACTTTGCAGGGTTAATCCTGTAAATAAGGCAGTTGTTTCTAGCCTCATCTTTATTGCCTTGCTCACAGAAACTGCCTCTCCCCTTATTACATTGCAACTTTGGTGAAGTTTAATTCTGCTTGGTGATGTTTAATCCTGTGGCCACACCCACAGAACCAGTAATAAAAAAAAATTGAATTTCACCACTGATGTGCTCTCCATCTGTATATCCCCCTTCCCTCTGAGCTTGTGTCACATCTCCCTGGTCACTCATCCACTTGTAACAAGGATATCTGTTCCACAACAAAAAAGTTACTAGGATGGCAATGTATCAGTTTGTTAACTGAGAGATATAAACGGAAAAAAAATTAAATGTTGAGATTCTGAGCCTAAAATACAAACTAGCTAAATTTAGCAGCAAGCAAAATGCTCTGAATCAAAGTTTCAACTAAAGAATTTTTAAAAGATTCAATTTAAACCATTGTACAATTTGCATATTATGAGCTGCGTTATGAATTAAATCAATTTTTTTAGCTAAGTCAGAAAAAAATTTTCTCCTTGCCATAGCATTCTTAGTTGGTCACTGCAAATCATTTTTGCATAGTACTCAATTGCAAGATTTAATCTCAAATTATGTTTTCATTAAGAGCAAGGAATATTGTTCCTCCACCAGAAATAACTTTTAATCTGTAAAGAGACACTTTTAACCGCCATCTAAAAAGTGCAAGAGTATCAAAACCAAGAAGCTGAGGAAAGAAGGCAGTGGTGTAGGAGAATCTGTTCTTAGTCTAGTTCTCTTTCAAACAAAATCAAACAAATATGGTTTGTAGATTTTGGATACTTAGTACAGTTTAATCTGCAAACAGAATTTTATAACAAATTTCATTTTCCATGTCTACTGTAAACCTTTATAGAAAACCCAGGGATAAAATGAATTTAAGTTGTGGAAGGCCTTAAATTATGTTACAGTAGAAAATACAGGAGGTAGAATGTAACTGAAAGGATTAATGCAATGTTAGAATCAAATCTAGAGCTCCTGTAAGCTACTAACACATGGTTTTTAAAAACCTAATTTCAGTGTTTTCTAAGGACCTTAGAAAACACAAATTTGCTATGAGAGCCCTTATATCATGCTTGATAAAGGGAGGTAGGATGTAAGAATCAGAAGGACACAAAACATGACATTTTATCTACAGCTCCTGTTTGCTTTACTGTTGACATTTTGACAATTTAGTCACCTTCTTCAGTTTCAGACTCCGATTCTGAAAGACAGACAAAATATTTCAGCTTGAGTATGATATTTAGGCTATCTAGTAATTAATAGTTTAATAAGAGTAGGACTACTTGCCTTCCTCTGCATTTTTGAGCCATTCCACAAACTTTTTCATTTGTTCCAGAAAGACACTCTTTCCTTTGGCAAGGTGTGCATCTTTATACCATTTCAGGATGGGTTCTTCACTGAGTACCTCAGCTGTGGAAAAAACAACAGGGCCGTTAGGCAACGCATGCCACTAACAATGAATGGAGGAATAGTGTCTGCCTTCTAGGTCAGGCAAGACTTTTTCTACAGCAATCCAATGAGAAAAACCCATGTCATTTTCTTCAAGACTCACTTCCACCCCAAGATCTCAACTATCACAAGTTCTGCATTAAAATGAACTTCAGGAGATCCCTTCATAAGAGTTGCTAAACCAAACCCCTTGCAACTGAAACAAGGCAAGTTAAGTTCCGTACTCGGCTTTATGAATCATCTGAAAAATATTCTTATAATTTCAACAGTAATTTATGGCATCTGATGGAAAAGAATCTTAACAGCTAAATCAGGAGGGACTTTTTTATTTTCTGCTGGGTCTCCCAGAAGCTCCACTGGAATAAATTATAATGAATGTAGGCATTTCTCCTTTAAACAGTGTTGTCCAATTCCCATTATTTTCTGCAATCCTCAAACAGTGGCTTTAGTTGCCTCACAACCTTCTCCTTCAGAATACTCTGAATGTCATTGTGCACACTGCAAATCATTCCAAACATTCAGAAAGGTACCATTAGTCCAAAATCATTCAATCACTGCATAGCAGTGTGCAAAACTTGCTGTCCTGGGCATGGAATAGTTAAGTGATCTCCAAAATGTTTTCATTTCCTCACCAATTGTTGCAATCTGGATATTCTGAAGCTGTTTCATTTCTGGAAATAAAATGGCTTGTCTTGTTTCATACATAGTTCAAGAAGCCAGTTTCTAGACTCATTAATTTGAATTCTGATCTACCATCAATTTTGTGCGTTTTGTGTAACTATCCCCAATTAACTTCTCTAATGAGGGCTGTAATTATAGACAATATGGGAAGCAGTTTGAATACATAATATGATTCTGATTTTATACTCTATTATAGCGATTCTAAGACCAATTTAAATTTCTCCAAAGTTTTTGTCACCAGCAAATTGTTTTTACTGGGTATTTATAATTATATTAAGGATAGATAATGTTAGATTTCTGTTATTTTATTTTTTAAATCAAAATTAAGTTCAATGGTGAACAATTCACCAGCTGTATACACAGTTCCTCCATTTTGCCTCTGTAGAAATGCAATTGATTTCAGTAGGGAAACAAAAGTGCTTTTACATGTCTCCCATCTCCAAAGATGAGCAAACCTTTAGGCTTAACAAAAACTAAATAAAGAGCTCCATTCTCACCTCCCCCCCAAAGCAGCTCCTCCTGAAAATTCTAATCCCGTACGCTTCCAAATCATCATACCCTTGATGCCCCATTCCAAGGTGATGTGCAACACTACACTGCCAGGATACATTTATCTACAGGTATGCCTTGGCTTACATCCATTCATTTAACAACTGTTCAAAGTTATGGAGGTTCTGAAACAATGGATTTACGACTGGACCCTCAAGTTCCAGCCATCACAGCATCCCCATAGTCACATGATTGCGATCTAAGTGCTTAGATCACAATCACAGTGTTGCACCAAGCTCTGCTTCTCATAAGCAATGGGAAAGCTGGCAGTGAAGATCACAAATCTCCCCAGTAAGTTGCTCACATCATCTTGTCTTCCAAGAAACGTGCTACAGAAGTCTCATATTCTTTATAACCCCACTGCCTTCAGAAAACCTTCCCAATGCCTCTGCCAGTCCTCTTACCTGGCTGCATTTTCTAGTGGGCTGACTGTGGCATCACCATACCCCATGGCATCCATGTTCCTCCTGGTGCATTTTACCTGGGACTCCCACCATTTCCCATTTAAAGACCCATACATCCTGGGATTAAGATGGGAAACAGGCCTGCCAGGATTGCTGCCCCTAAGCAATGCAGTCAAATGACATCATACTTTATAACTAAATTGCTTACTGATGGCAATCCCAGCCCTATTGTAATCATATCTCAAGGACTATCTGTAGTCTTAAAAATTCTTTCAAAACAAGCAGTACATCAGGAAAAAACTTATGTAAAAGGTCTTAGAAACTTATCAATATAACCCAAAGCTTGAACATAATAGGACTGAACTTTTGGGAGGGGGGATAGTTCAAAAGGGGCTGGATCCACTTAAGTTTTTTAGAGGAAAAAAGTCCTCAGTACATCCTACAATAGTAGCTGGCTCCTCCATTTTAAACCTCGCTCATGTCACTTGAAAGTGAGCCTCCACTAAGGAATTGGCAATAATTTGAGAATGCGTGTTCTGCATGCTTTGTCTATCTTGTTTTAATGCCCACCCCACCTCTGCAAATGGGAAAAATGGTGTGAAACGTACATGATTCCTGTGATCTAGAGGGTCACAAGTTGACTGCCTTTGTTTTATAAGATGCTGTATAAGAATACACTATTTGTACCATTGAGGCTTTGTTTTCAATACAAGATTCTTAAATATAGAGAGTAGAACCCAGCATGCCCTCTTTACAAACGGAAGGATTTCTTTCAGAGGCATTTGCTGCATCAAGAGGGAAGCCTAGTGTCATTCTCTTCTTAAGCCCCCCTATCCTCCCCAAAGGATTTGTGACCCCATGGAACTGTTTTTAGGAAAAGAATAAAAGAACTGTGCTCTTTTTTTTCGCAGAATATTCCTAGGAGATAAGAACTGCTCCCAGGAATTCTGGGTTCATTCAGAATATATATGGGGGAACCCCCACTCTGTTGGGAAATGCACTGTAATCAGTATTCTTTCAGCATTGATGGGGAAGTGCTCTAAGGAAAAGTCACTTTCACAGAATTTTATTATTTCACAGAATCCCTGAGTTTTGTTCCATGCAATAACACTTAGCACAAAAGTGAGCCATTAATCCCTAGAGCAAAACTTAAATATCTGATTATTAGCTTGCCACAAAAGATGCTGTACTGCTTATGAATTATTTAATCTCTACAGCTTTCCACAAACTTAAAACTTTAAAAACTTTACTGCCAACAAGAGGCTCTAAATGTATTCCTGTATACAGGCTTGGTTGATTAACGCCAGAAACCAAGATTATACATTAACTTCCTCTGCTTTCAAAAGAGACAGGTTTGTTATATATTACCTTTGTAGAAGAGCACCACTATTTTCGGGAAGGCTTTCATGAAATGGATGTTGTCGTAACAGTACTCTTGAATCTTTAGCAACAGTGTCAGTTCAGACTGACCTTGGGTTGTAAAGGCAGCAAGAAGAGGGCTGTATTGCTGAGAAGACAGAAGAGGCTTTGTCATAAATAATTTCCTAATTTGCACTTCAACGTTTGCTTCATCTTAGCCATGGAGTTATTAAAAACTAATATTTGCTTAAGATGCCTTTTCTAATTCTTATAAAGAAAAAATGATATTGTCAAGAAACATACAGTATCTTAGAATCTTTGGAGTGGTTTCTTAATAGCATTAAGTCTACTTTTTAAAAACAAGATTACTCTTAAAAAAATTACTTCAGGAATATATCAGGCAAAACATCCTTAAAAAGATAGATGGATGCTAGATATCTGGAACAAATATTTAAAAGCTAATCCTGTCAATGAGCTTATACCTTCAAATGCTTGATGGCTTGTTCTGCGACGAGCTCCTCTTTTTTGTTCCATTCCACAGTGCTCATTACACTAGACCAGATGATGCCAATTACAGTCTGCTCTGATATGTTGTTTTTCTTCATTTCTTCCTTGACATATGGTATGATCTAGGCAACCAGGATTTGCACATTAGCCTTGTTCAGACATTTCTCTGGATATAATGAACTCAAACTGGACTTTAACTAAATCCATGCAAGAATCGAAGTCAATCAAGGTCTTGAACACTAACTACTATACTCAAATCCAAGTAAATCTGAATATAACTTCCCCTTTAACCTGCCAACTGAAAATATGGAAATGGGACAGAGGAATCTGACAAAGTTTTGACTCTTTTGTGGTTCACCATGCAAGTACTGAAATGATGGGCTTGTCCTTATTTATTCAAATTTAATTGTGTGCCAGAAAAACAATTTAACAAATATAAGCAAATATAAGCAGTGTGCTTAATGTAAAAAACACCACTTAGAACATATTTTGAATTGCTATCAAACATCACACTGAAATATCAGACTCAGGGCTGAAAGTATTTTTTCCCTAAAACAAATTTTCTCTGCACTGCTCAAGGCATGTTAACAGTAGAGAATAATTGCTATATGTTAGATAGAAAGTTCAAAACATTTATTTTAAATACAAGCATAGTCAAATGGTTTCCCTCCATTGCCATAAAAGAATTATTAAAACTGAACACATTAAGAGTGGACAGCAATCATAGATCTGAGGCATATTGTTAACAATAGCCAAAAGAGCAGTGGAATGCTTTGGATTTGATTGCTTTTAATTTCTAACAACTGCTTTTAATTTCTAAGCAAGGCAGTTGCTAAATGAGTTACATCCCATTTTACAACCTTTTATGCCACAGTTGTTAAATTAATGTTTGTTGGAAAATAGCTAGGAAGGTTACAAATGAACAGAACAGATAACCCAGGGCACTGCAACTGTCAAAAATATATGCCAGTTGCTAAATGCCTGAATTTTGATCATGTGGTCATGGGGATGCTGCAATGGTCATAAATGTGAAAACCAGTCATAAGACACTTTTTTCAGCACTGTTTTCACTTCGGTCACTAAACAAATACTTATCAAAGACATATGTACAATTATGCATAACATTATGCATACAAATATTTATGATGAACTATTCTTTTAAGCTTCTAAAGTAAATGTCTGCAGGAGAAATATACTGACAGTGATCTCAAAAGGTAAAAAAATCCCCTGGAGCTGGCCTCATATCCCTGTGACTATATCCATTCAATGTTCTGAAAATAGTTTGTCACTACTTCCGTTCAGGATATATGTTCAATTTTTCAGCTATCTAACAGCCTCAAGATTTCTAGGTAGTTTTTTGTCCAACAATTAACCAAGTCTCATCTTAGCTAGCTTCTGAGATCAGTCAACGCTAGCTAGGTTTTTCTTAACACTTTCGAATAAAGCACAATGTTTTACACTGAAGAAATTAAATAAGATAAATGATGGATCTTAAGAATTTAACTTACCAAACTATTACTGTACTATTATATCTAATGTGCACTAATAGGGACTCATTAAAAAGGCTATTTCCATAATTCTGGTATTCCATTTAGTTCTAAAGAATTCATCTATATTTGCTAACTAACCATACTTACATCCTTAAAGGTATCTCCTCGTGACATCTGCTCTTGAAGTTCTTTCTGTAATTCTTTACGAGCCCCTATGCACTGCTGGTTCCGAACATATTCAGAAAGTTCCTTTAATCCTGCATCAGTGAAGTATTTTGTAAAGTGTTCAAGACTTTGCTTGTTGGCTGGAAAGAGCTCCTAAAACATAAGGATTTTTTTTTGCAAATATTAAAGAACTATACATGAAAGTGCTTACCAAAAAGCTTAATCCTTGATTGATTAATGGAAATACTCAAAATATTAATTTTCCTTATCTGTTGAGAAGGTAGATATGAGGAGTCATATATCTTAGTTTTTATTACCATACATTTTCCTATCAGATTCCCCTAAGGATCATACTGTCAAATTTTTGTCTTAAAACATTTAATTAAAATCAAGATTTACCAAATGTCCCAAATGCCAAATTCATAAGATTATTTTTAAAAAAAATAATATATGCAATAGTGAATTAAACCATCAGATGTACTTCAGGCATGAATCTATAAATCTGGAACAATCACTGAGCAGTGGAAAGGGAACCTGGGTACCCTGCAAGCTAAAAACAATGCCCTTGGTATGTGCCAATATCTGCTTGAGTAACAGATGTTTCACGTTGACTATAAAACTCTATTCACTTACCATCAGCCTATTATCCATATTGACTTTACGAAGGCTAGCAGCAACTGCATTGATATCTTTTTCATTTATCCATGATTTGAACAATTTTACTGCAAAAGCTGCTGAAACACCTGCACAGAAAATTGCACAATTACTTTTTAACACTTCACAGTGGGAATGTGTATGATTCTCTCCTTCTACAGGCTTTCCAAGTTTTAGCTAGCCAATAATACATTTAGATCATGGAACCACCTCTTCAAACACTATAACTTACAACAGCTTTCCAAGAGGAAAGTGTCAAAGTGAGTCTCATGTTAACAACAGGATTATACTGAGGTATATTTCCAATAGTTTTTGTTGCCCTATTACTGAAATACATGCTGCCTGCAGGAGCTGAAGATCTTAAAACCATTAGAAAAGTACAATATATTTTTCACATTTTTAAACTGCTCACCTCCCGTAGAGAGGGGTTCAACAATTATATAATACTATGTAATATAATGAGACTCAACAAATTTCTATGGTCCTTGGTCTCGAATGCTATCTAATATTATTTTTAGTTGTATGTATGCTTAAACTTTAGAAACAATTTTAGTTTTAAACTGAATGCACAATATCTATGAACACAGTTAATCCTCAATGTGTCTCTGTAATAAAGGCTGCCCATTATGATAAGTTTTCCACAAAAATGTCATAAATTTGGTCACATGATCATGAGATACTGCATAATGGCTATAAACGTGAGCCAGTTGCCAAGTGCATGAAATGTGATCATTTCAGTGGGGGGATAATCCATCAGAACCAGTCATAAGTACCTTTGAAGGGTCCACTGGAACCTCAAACGGTAGCTAAGCAACTGATCATAAGACAAAAGACTGCCTGTACTATGAAAATAGCATCAGACACAAGATTTCTGTAATTACCTTCTTTAACAAGATTCTCATTATACAGGCTGTTGAGAATTGATGCATTAAGTGTCCCATTGGCCAGAAGAATACCCGTCAGCATGGCCAGTTTGTTCCGCTCAGACTCTGAAAAACCTTTCAAGAAGAGCAGCAACTGCAAGAGGAAATACAGCAACAAACATTTTGAAATGAGATACTGAAGCCATGCCACATATTAAAAGGATTTTAGGTGACAGCCATCAAAAGACCATCACTTTTCCACATTACACTGCTCAAAAGACATTTGTAATTACTTTCTCTCAGTGTAAATATGCAGTAAAATTGTTATACAGTGGATGAAACTTTTTCCCCCAGCTAGAAAATGACCAGCAAAAGCAGATAGTCTAGTACTACTTATATATAATAGAATCTTTTTTTTTTTTTTTTGCAAGATAAGGTATCTAGGTTTCACTTAGTACCTTTTTAACTTCATCCTCAAAACCTTTTTCCAGGTATTTGTATCGCCTGATCAGCTTGTTAAAGACCTATAAAATAGATCAGAGAGCAAGTTTAGTGAAGTGGTTCAAGTACAGACTAGAAATCAGAAGAGCGCGAGTTCTAGTTCTGCCTTGAAAGCTGGCTGGGTAACTTTGAGTTAGTCATTCTCTAAGCTAAACTCAATTCACAGGGTTGTTCTGGTGGGGAAAATAGGAGAAGAAAAGAATGTCTTCATTGCCTTGAGTTAATTATAATAGTTATTTATAAAAATAATTAAAGTGGGATAAAAATAAGTGAAAATGATCAGGATTAAGAAATAAAATGCTCAATGAACAGTCATTTATATAGTTTTATATACTAACGTATCATACTATAGAAAGATAGGATCAATAAAATAATAAAACCCACAAACCTGAGCAAATGCTTGCATTGTTTCTAGGTCTTCTTGTGCAGCAAATACACAGACATCTGTGTGCATCATGTCATCTGCCAGGGTACCACCTGGGGCTGTTAAGAAATAAAAATTATTTCAATTATAAGAAAAAATATATTGTAATAGAAGTTGTTTTAGTCTACAAGATCATCGTTGTTTAAGTCAAAGTTTAAACAATCCACATCACATCTGATTTACTGCAAACGAAATTCAATTTTCTAGGAATTGAATAGGTGGACAAATGAACCTGACCCATGTCTTAACAATATTTTTGGAGAACACTGAAATCCAACTATGCCCAGATCCAATTTGGGCCATGATTTTTCTTTCAATAATTATGTTAAAATGATCACACTGCAGCATACGTGGCCTCTATTCTATATTTTGCTTTGAATGCTAAAATCACTTTCAACTTATATAGGTGAAGCAATTTTGAAAAAAATAGAATGTTTTCATAATGCATGCATGTGATCATAAACTGAACAGTCAATAAAGATACTTGCTTTTTGTCTGTGTCCCCCCAACCTACAGTTTTCTCTTTCCTTTCCTTTCCTCTCCTATTTTATCTTCATCTTTCTTTGTATTTTTGTATTTTATGCTTTATTAAATAAAATTTTTGAACAAAATAAAGATACTTGCCCAGCATTCCACCAGCCACCAGAATGTCAAAGAGTGTCTCTGCATAGCGGCGATAATCAAGTTTTGCTCCAGAAGCATCAAGGAATTTTGCTACTGCTTCCAAATCACTGCCAGTTTCATTTAAACCTTGAATAATACAGTCCTGAAACTGAGTGGGGTCAAACCTCTCTTTTTCATCTGCAATAAAAAAAGTAATACTGTAAATGTATCTGAAAAGAAAGTCAGGGTAATTGGAGTTATTCATTTCATGCTGAGAATCAGATCAGACAAAAGGAAAGTCAAGGATCCCATTAAATTCAAACAGGTTAGCTAAAGAATTTAAAGTTCTACGCAAACTTTTCAGTGCTAAATATGTTGATTCAATGTAATACATAGTCAAAGTATCCTCTGTTTAATTTAATGGGGGTTATTCTAAGACAATGTGCCCAAGAACTGTATTACTGAAGAGAAACAGTTTAAAATATCATTGTTACATTTGTAAATTCAAAGCTAAATAATCTAGAGAAAAATTAAGACAAAACCAGAAATGGTTTACATTAAATTTCTCTTCAAATTTTGCTGACAAGCTCTAAGGCAATACAGAGGTTTTTCTTCATAAACATGATACTATGTAAAGAGATGGTTCTTATTTCTTTGAATTATAATAAAAATCAGAGTTGTTCTCTTGTTCCAGAACCCAATCTCTCTTACAGCAGTTTCATATATGATAAAATTAATAAAATTAAGTATTGTATGCTTTATTACTATATTGAGTCCTCAACTTACAACCATTTGTTTAGTAATTATTCAAAGTCTGAAAAGTGCTGAAAACATTGATTTATGACCAGTTTTCACACTTACGACTGTTACAGCATCCCCATGGTCATGTGATCAAAACTCAGGCACTTGGCAAATGGCATCTATTTATGAAGGCTGCACTGTGGCTCATGTGGTCACCATTGGTGACCTTTCCAGCCAGCTTCCAACAAGCAAAGTCCATGGAGGAGGAAGCCGGGTTTGCTTGACAACTGCATGATTCACTTAACTGCAGCGATTTCACTTATCTGTGGCAAAAAAGGTGGTAAAAGGGGGTGCAATGTTTAACTGTCTTGCATAGCAACAGAAATTTGGGGCTCCACTATGGTCGTAAGTCAAGGACTATCTGTACTTGCAGCATAAAAAAATATATAGTATGACCCTAGCTAAATTTCCTCAAATTGCCCAATCATTCTGTTTATCAGCAATCAACTTTTTTGAAGAAGTAAAAATGCACATTTCCTCAAATACAGATTCCATTAATTCAATAACCCTTCATGAACTTAATACATAAAATACAATTGTCAGACTGATTAAAAATCAGTGACTAGGAATAGGGACCTGATTCATGAACTTTTAGATTTTAGATGGAATATATTAATAACCCTCAATATCGGAGCACCCCAAGGATGTGTTCTGAGCCCCCTATTGTATTCACTCTACACATATCACTGCACGGCCACCACTAATTCTACCACAATCATCAAGTTTGCTGATGACACTGTAGTAGTAGGTCTGATCTCTGAT